>JAOTJB010000007.1:6736288-6746888 GCA_027123815.1 Erythroxylum minutifolium | reverse complement strand
CGAGTTATAACCATTAAACCCTAAATTGTAAACCCTAATCAAATTATGGAACTTGCAATCTCTCAATTCACAAATTATGCACAATTTTAATTAGATCTAAAGCTCTCTAATAAATAATAGAGTCTCGAATAAGATCTCTCTCTAAGAAATTACCAACTAAATTAATTAAGTGGTCAATTAGATCGCCTAACTCTTATTAATTTGATCTAATCATTTTTATCCAGCTTACCATCTCAGTTTGTTATCGAAACATACAAATACATTAATCAATCACAATACCCAATCCAATAAACACAAAAATAACTAAATCAACATTAACTTAATGTAAAATCTCAAACGGGAGTTTAGAACATTATCAACAACCCGAAATCCATTTCTATACAATCCATCCCAACTTTATACATTTAAATGAAAAAGAAAATGAAGAAAAAATGGAACTTAGGTTGGACAAATCAGGAAGGCAGTGGCATCGAGACCACCTGATCCGAGGAGCAGCAGCGTCAGGATCCATTTCTTCTTCCTCCTTTTTCCTCTTCTTCTTCCCTCTTTTTCTTCTTTTTCTCTCTCTATAGGGTTTCCATTATTGGCTAGATGCAAAGCTCTCTTTTCCCTGCTTCTTTATGTTCTTTTTATACTCTTTTGTATTTTAGTTAACCCTAAAGTTTTTCTGGGGTCTGAAAGGTCCAAAAATTTTGTCGAAACATGAGGTTTGTGAGTGTTTGTGCGCTGCTCGATGCAGGGTAAACCTTTTGTCACGATCGTGGCATACAAATCACGATCGTGAGCCATTCCTTGAGCTTTTTTCATGATCGTGGCTTAATAACCCATGATAGTGAGTTGTTGTTTCGACCCAAATGTCTCTGAAACTCCTTCGTTCTTCAACGTTGACCCTAAAATACTAGCAAACACATCAAGGTACCTCAGAAATATAATATTTAAGGTCAAAAGCTTGTACTAACCCTTAAAACACTTAAAACATAAATAATTAAAAAACTATCACAATTCTAACCTAAACACATACTAAATTATCAAATTAACAGCTAAACACATATCAAACTTTACTATAAAATATGATGCAATTAACATTTATCAACATCCCCACACTTAAACATTTGCTTGTCCTCAAAAAAATAAAAACAACAAATAACATAAAATCACAAAGCACAGAATGCAATAATGAGACAACGACTTCAACTTCATGAAATAAATTTAACTTTAAACGCAATCATTCAAATTGTTCTAAATAGTTAACATACAAAATTTGCGTTTAGGAGCTTTAAATGGAGGAAAACATTTTTAATAAATGTCGATTCAGTTACTTGATTAAGTCATGTTTTTATTAAGTTGCTTGGTTGGAATGTCATTATAATCTTTTGACATGAAGGCACGCAATTGTGATGCGTGTTGATCTGGTTACTCAGTTACATCACGTTGTCAAATGGCTACTAGCTCTATTCATAACCTGAAGGCTAGTGGAATAGTTATTTATTTAAAATTTACAAACACACTTTTTTTTCCTACCTTGTTACTTTAGCTACTCGTTTTCATGAAAAATACTAGCTAAGCTACTTAGTCAAAAGACTTAAAATTATGAATGAATGTGACAACTTATAGGGTGATAAATTAACACTAAATCCTAATTAACTTGCATATTTAGCCAAAGAATCCCAGATCACTAATTTCGCGAGCTAATGACTCTTCACAACCTAATAGATTATGTTCAAAATTAAATCAATTTTATTCCATCTAAGCCGTCGACACTTTCACACAATTCATAATATGTAACTTAAACTCACTAACATAACAATATGCAACATTCACACTCAAAGCAAAACAGACAACCCTCCTTATACTTGAAATACACATTGTCCTTAATGTGAGAAGGTTACATAAACACACTAGGGGAAATAAAACACAAAATGCAAAAAATATAAGAAGAAAATAATAACAAAAATGAAAAGAGAAAGGTTAGACCATGAACTCATTAGGTTGATTGAGGCGGGGATGTTGTCAGAGATGGAGACCTAATATGGTTGACAGCGAACTGGGTTCCCTTTTCTATAATTGATTCAAAGAGAATAAGAGAGTTAACAATCCAACCATTCCACACCATTACCAACTTTTTTTAGAATTTAAAACAAACCTAACTACCCAACAATTTAAATCTAACTACTAAAGGTGCTAATTTAAGGTCATTAGCTTGACCTTGCATCCTTCGAAGCTCAGCCAAGATCAATTATGAGTGGCTTGCTTCTACCCTTCACGTTCAACATCAGTTTTGTAGTCTGTGGTTAAGCTACAAATTGTAAATGATCAGAAAGACAATATTGATAAAGTTGAGAAAAGAAATTAATTTCAATAATGTCATTTTCACTAACAAACTATCGATAAAGTAGGGAATAACAAAACTCCCTGAATCTTTTATTAAGTCTAGCAGTTTGTTTAGTAAAAAGGTGAGTTGCTCTTGTTCTTCCTTAGTCTCTCCCTTTTATTCTTCTTCTTTTGCTTCATGAACAGAGGCTTTCATAGCTTCTTCAAACTCAATGTATGTTGTCATATGTTCTTCTTCCTAATGCTCCTTTGAAGATTTAACATCTTCAACTCTTATTCTTAGTGGGTAAGGCAAAGGAGGAATATAGGGAGGGTGCTCATTCTTTTCTTCATCCTTTTTTTGTTTTTTTTGTTCTTCTACAAAGTGGGTTTTAGCTGGTCTATTTTTAGTTCTCCTAACTCTTTCCCACTCTTAAATGTGATAGCCTTAACTTGCTGTCTTGGATATACTTCCGTATTTCTCAAAAGACTTCCCACATTTTTTGTAGATAACATATTAGCAAACTATTCCACTTGAACCTCTAGGTTAAGAATAGAAGAGGCAGGAGTCCTTGTTACTTAGTCAATTTGCTCTTCTAACCTCTTCTGGGCCTTATCCATACTTATGAGGTTATCCATGATCTTGTCTAATTTGGAATCATCTATTGATTTTTAAACTGAATCTCAGTATTATTAGACCAATGAAAATTTGGGTGGTTATGCCACCTTGACTGGTATGTACTGAAATAAGGATTACTATCTCCCTTACCAACTTGTGCTCTATTAAAATTGAATTGCTCCACGTTGTTGTTTTCCCCTAAGAAGCAATTAGCTACGATATATCTCTCTTGTCCATATGACTCATCTTCGTACTGCATTGTTGTGACTGGAGAGGAAGAGGTGGCTTTCGGGCTATTCGATTGCTTGGTTAGGTTGTCGATCTTAGCTTGCAATGTTGTCATTAACTTTGTAGCAATCATTCCTATTAGGTTCCAAAACGTTGAATGTTGTCTACTTCATTATGATGTTTAAAGACAACTAGTGTATGCCATGTCTTCTAAGATATTGTGTGCTACGTCAACTGTTTTCCTTATGAATGATCCTTCAACAACTGCGTCTCTGGTGCTCTTTATGGGTGGATTAACCCCACTATAGAAGGTTTGCAATAGGAATTTTTTGGGTAGGTTATGATGAGGATAGCTCCTTTGCAAATCCATATACCACTCCCACTCTTCATATAAAGACTCCCCGTCATTTTGCTGGAAATTGATAATTTCCTTTATTAGTCTTATTATTTGGTTTAGAGGGAAATACTTATCTAGAAAAACTCACACCATCTACTCCCATGTTGTGATGTTGGCTAGGTTGAGATAATTCAACCAGGCTTTGGCTAGATCCCTAAGTGTAAAGGGAAAGAGCCTCATCCTAACAACATCCTTTGACATCCAAATATATCGGAAGGTGTCGTAAATTTATAAGAAATTAACTAAATAAGCACTAGGATCCTTATTAACTAATCGTAGAATTGCACATTAGTTCGCAGCATGTTTCATAGTGATGGTTTGATCTTGAATGTATTTGCTTGCACCAGTAGTCGTGTACTCCTTTGACAATGGGCATTGAGCTATGCCCTCATGACATCCATAAGGGTCCGTCGCTCTCTATGATGTGTTTCCTCCATCATCGTTCTTTCTATCTCTTTTTAGTTTTGAACTCTTGAGATTCCTCATTATTTTCTGGTGATATCCAAGTTGATGTGTCATCTACTTTATGCCCAGTTTTTTAACACAAAAGATGGTGAAAAAACCTTAGAGTAAAAGAATTAAACTAATCTACGCCTCCTCGGCAATAGAGCCAAAAACTTGATTGTGTTGTTCGAGTTTTAAAATTTATAATCCCTCAAATATCGCAAGCTCATGGGTTGTGATTGTAGTATAAGAGGTGTTGATCCCACAAGGAGGGTACTAGCTAATCCTAAGTCATCTAAGGCTCAGAGAAAAGAAAAAAAGAAATAAAAACTACAAAAGTGAACACAGAAAGTAAATGTGAGAAATTGATTTACGAATTGTAAAACAAAAATTTCAGCAAAACAGCAGAATTAAACTGAACAGTCACACAGGACAATGGAAAGTCATCAAACGAGTTAATCAAGTTACAAAAGAATGGATTTTACCTATAGTTAATACTAATCTAGCCATTTATATGTTTATGCGTTGTCAGTTTTAGACGGTCATAGTGTTGATTACTCTCTTTTGAGTTATAACCATTAAACCTTAAATTGTAAACCTTAGTTGAATTATGGAACTTACGATCTCTCAATTCATAAATTACCCATAATTCTAATTAGTTCTAAATCTTTTTAATAAACAATTAAGCCTCACATAGGATCTCTCTCCATGAAATTACCGACTAGATTAATTAAGTGGTCAATTAGATCGCCTAACTTTCATCAATCCCCTTTAATCATTTTTATTCAGCTCACCCTCTCAGTTTGTTACTGAAACATGCAAATACATTAATTAATCACAATACCCAAACCAATAACACAAAATAACTAAATCAACATTAACTTAAAGTAAAATCCCAAAAGAGAGTTTAAAACATTATGAACAACTCGAAATTCATTTCTATACGGTCCATCTCAACTTTATACATTTAGATGAAAAAGAAAATGAAGAGAAAATGGAACTTAGGTTGGAAAAATTAGGAAGGCAGCAGTGGCAGGATACCTCCTAATCTAGGGAGCAGTGGCATCGGGATCCACTTCTTCTTCCTCTTCCTCTTCTTCTTATTTCTCTCTCTTTAGGTTTTCCAAGAGTGGCTAGATGTAAAACTCTCATTTCTTTTCCTCTCTATGTTTTTATATATTTTTTGTGTTTTGGGTAACCCAAGGATTTTTTTGGGGTCTGAAAGATCCAAAAAATATCTCAAAACATAAAGTTTGTTAGTGTTTGTGAGTTTGCCCGATGCAGGCCACGATCGTGACGTTGTAGACCACAATTGTGGCTTATATCTGAGCCTTATGTCATGATCGTGGCATGCAAGTAGGGAAACTCATTGCTCAAATGCAAAACAATCAAAAAGGAGTTACCCAGTCAACCTGAACAAGCCCAAATAGTTACTATTATAGGAAGTGGCAAGCTGATTGATAATTATATTGAGATTCCTTCTAATATATTTGATGTAGGTAATTAAGAGGAGGAGAGCCTCATTAAGGAAAAAGATGAGCAACATGAGGAAGACAATCAACACAACACTTCAAGTCACATTCAAAAAAGTGAAAAATTTAGGCATGCAACCAAAGGAAATAAAGGGCCAAGACTACATAAGGTGATTGATCCTTATAGACCACTAACTCCATATCCAAGGTGCCTTAATGATTCAAAATAAGATAAGTAGTTTTCTTATTTACGTAACATGTTTTCTAAGGTTAATATTAATCTATTTTTTTTGGATGCAATCAGGAACATTCTAGTTTACGTGAAGTTCTTCAAGAAACTAAGCACTAAAAAAAATGGAAGTTTGAGCTAAACGAGAAGGTGACAATTTCAGAAGTGGCAAGTGTGGCTTTTTAGCAATAGTTAGCCCCCCAAATTGACCTTGGAGCAAGCATAAACCTTATGCCTTACTTTATTTATGTGAAATTGGATCTAGGACAATTGAAACCTATAAACATGTGTTTGCAATTAGCCGATAGATTATCCAAAAGGAATAATAGAAGATGTGTTGGTAAAGGGAGGAGGATTGATTGTCCCCATAGACTTTGTTGTCTTTGACATAAGGGAAGTAAAAGAGTAAGAAAAGGGGCACAACATACTCTTAAGGAGGCCTTTTGTGGCCATTACCAATACGTTGATTGATGTGAAAAACATAAAATTGACTGTGATTGTTCTGGGAGAACTGTAGAATTTGCAATTTTTAATGTTGAACCTATCCCTACTACTATTGTTTATAAAGAATGTTTTCTTGTTGATAAAATTAATACTACAGATTTTGATTTTTCCTTGCAGGAAGAAGAAAGGGAATTAGACTTTGTTAAATAGATTGATGAGTATTTCCAATTGCTGGATGATGCAATTGAGGGAGAGTTTGGCAAATTCTTAAAGATAGATCCTAATAAAGAGAAGAAGATAATGGAATCACTCGCTTTGAGTGATCCACGTTAAAGATGACTATTGAGGGGTCTAACTATAAGACATTAAAGAAGCACTGAATGGGAGGCAACCCATATAATTTCTATTTTGCTTTTTAATTATTTGATTGTTTTTCATTTTTAGTGAATCTTAACTTAGTTTGTTTGCTTTGTATGTGTAAACCTAATTTTCAGTCTCTTCAATTTGTTCTCCTCACAGCTATTCTCCACACTTTGACATAGTACACCATGCTCCACACCGCATCAACATTGCCACCACCTCTACCTTTGTATCGTATTTATGTCCTTCTCCTTTATATTATTTTAATTGCTTGTTAGTTTAATTTCATTTGGTTTTAATGTTTTTCCTTATTTATGATATTTTGCGTCTTAGTTTCCTCTTTTCTTTTCTTATCACATTAGGAATAGCATGATATTTAAGTGAGTGTGTGTGTGGGAAGGGGGGGAAGGAGGGGGAGTAGTATTTAATTAAAAAATTATTTTTGTATTGTATGTTTGTTTTTCCATTTAATAGTTAGAGATGCATCGTTAAGAAATAAATTCGATTGGGATTAGAAATGCATAATATGAATGAATAAGTGTATTTGCAACTTACACCGATTAACTTGGATTTCGATTAAAAGAACATTAGTCTGTTGTGATAGATGAATGTCACTTTTCTTTGGTAAGAAATTGAGCCCTTTGAAATATTTAACACCAAATTCAAGTATTCTTTGACGAGAGTGTTCTTTCATGATTAGGGAACTCTAGAACTTGCTTGCAAATACAAGTTGAGATCACATAATCTTATGCAAACGTTGAAATGATGAAGGAAATTAGGATTTACCCCTTTTGTTTGAAAAGCCACCATAATGTTACCTTTAGTGAGCCCTTTTGAACTTAACATGAGACCTTTTCTTTCTTTGAACTCAAAATATAAGCCTTTACCTTAATTATTTATCCTCTTTGTTGTACCTACCATAAGGCAAGTTGAGCATTTGAAATGATATTTTTGGGTTTAGAAAGTAATTGCTTGAATAAGTGTGGGTGAACATAGCATATAGTTAGCTATTGCATTAGGAATGGGTATGGATGTAGCAACTTTTATCTCTACCTTATATTTTTCTTCTCTTAATTTCCTTTTTAAAATAAATAAATAAATAAATAATTGAAAAAGAGAGAAAAAAGAAAAAATGGAAAAGAAACAGAGGGAAGAGAAGATAACTAGAAAATAAGAAGAAAGAGGAGAGATATAAAAAAGGGGGAGTGCTAACCTTGTTAAATGAGAGGAAAGAATTGATTGTTTCATGCTATATTGTTTTATATTATTTTAAATGCTCAATTTGTTATGTAGTTTTAAACTGTGATTTTCCTTTTTCGTACCCTTAGCCCAGCCCTATTATAGCCAAAATAAAGTCCTTCTCATTCATGTTTGGTTTTGAAATGAGTGGTGGAGATTGGATTAGTAAACAAGCTTATGATAGATGCCTTACATGAAATGAATGATGAGTGAATATATCCTATCTTTGAATGCATGACAGCATAGAGAGTGGAGTGAGTGTCTATCACACTTGCTAATGATCTTTAAGTTGAGGTACTTGTTATTTTTAGCTAATTGTGTGGAGAATAGTCTGTTCATGGAAGTATTATGAGTTTCAAATTCTCAAGTTGTGTTCATTAAAATGATCATTGATATCTTTGACTATTATGTGGGAAAATCGTTGTTTTCATTGGTTGTTCTTGTATAGTCTAGTATTCTTTATTTTTCTTGAGGAGGACAAACATAGTTCAAGTGTGGGGGAATTGTTGTGTCTAATTGTTATTGATTTTTTCTTGCCTTCATATCTTGATTTTGGTTACAAATTCTTATATTTTAATCCAAATTTGAAAAGAATTGAGTGAAAATGGCGTGAAATTGCATGAATGATGGATGGAGTGTCTTGTGAATGTTGCATGGAAACAAGAAAAATTATGCATAAAAGGAATGTTGGACTGGAATTATACATGGTGAAACATTAATTAATTAATGAATTCATTTTAATAGAGACACACCCGTGACTTCTCAAGTCACGGGTGTGACAAAGGGAATCACACCTAGTAACGGGTGTGATAGAAATTTTTTTCAATGTTTTAATATTACATGTCATCTGATGGAAGGTTTTGATAGTGTAAAAACCTAAACCTAGACTGGGACTACATGGAAGTGGACACAGACAAAGAGAAAAAAAGCACAAAGAAAAGAGTCAATGAAGGATGCTGGAGCTGAAAAGAACAGAAGAGGTGTTAAAAAAGAAGAGAAATAGCGGTAAATAGAGAGAAGACAAATCTGAAGCCAGGTGGAGTATCGGTTCTTCTGGATAATAGTGAACAAAGGCAAAGGGCTAGAGCGGAAGCCAATGAGTCGCCATCATCCTCATTTGATCACCCATTTGTTTGCTATCTCTATTTTATCTCTATTGCATTATAAAACTCCTCTGTTAAACTTGTTTCTCTTGTTAGAGTTTGATAGTCCATTTTGGTTTTTTACTTTGTTTATTGCTTTTAAGACTTTTATGTTACTATTAACTATGACATTGAAGTATATAAAGATGATGAACCTTTTTTATTCCATAATGGGCTGATTACTTGTTCTTGAGAATTAATTTAACTAATTTAGTCGATTATACATGATGAAGGGACTATTTTGTTGTCTTATTATATACTATAGTTTCTAAGCTTATTAGGTGTAATAGTGTGGCTAACCTTTGCATCATTTAGGTATTAAACGAAGGATCGAGAGAAGAAGTTTAATATTAGAATAAGAAACTATAGACGCTTAGATTAAGAATTAAAAATATATTAATTTAAGTGGGTAATTATTAGTTGGGTTTACATGATTGATTTGGATGATAAACTTGTTAAATACGAAAGCTAGATTTAGTTTATCATTTGAACTGATTTTAGAACTTAATTGGTAATTTTAATAATTCAATTATCCAATTAATTCCCCTTAGTCATGCATAGGAGATTAAATTAGTGAAGTTAATTTCTCAAGAGTTTTCCACATCGGTTGATCAAATCATTTTGCTTCCATTTAAATTAGTTTACTTTTTAGTCTAATTGTGAAATTTTCTTTAAAGCCTTTACTCATCAAATCAGGATAGAATATTTAGCATTACATCTGTTTTTATTTTTATTCAAGATTAATTTGAGTGAACCAATTTCACCTTCTTGAGATATGACCCTGGGTAATCAATTACAACTACCTCGTATACTTGCGATAGGATAGTCTAGGTATTTTTTAGAACTTATTTTGGCAAAACATTCATAGGATACATTTATTATACCTTTTGGATAAGATGCTTGATTTGAGATGGTATATTATTGCCTATTCAAGAACTAGATTCTAGTATCCATTAACTCTCACCTTATTTTGGTCTTAATGAGACCAACAAAACATGGTTCCTTAAGGGCTTGTAATTCCTAAGGGCAACCTATTTATTTAGGGAATTAATACCCCTTACATTCCAAAATTTTATTTCACTTAACTTTTATAGCACTTGCCTTCTTTCTCATTACTTTTTTATTAGATTTGGTAGTACTTACAAAGGAAGTGGTGTTTTCAATAGGTTGTGTAGTTACCTCAGACACTTATAACTCAGAAGTGTAAGCAACTCTTTAGGTATTATTATGTGCTCTTAAGAACCATTAGACATAATTTTCTTTAGCTTAGAGATTTTAGGTTGGATTAGGTCACCTTTTTTTATTGGCTCCTTATCCTAATTGGAGTGAATAATTACTCCCCTATTAGTTTCTTTTATAATGGATTCAGTTTCTATTGTTGTTTTAACATTTGTCTCAGTGAAATAAACATATCTCTTATTGGGTGGAGCTAGGGATACAAAATCCTACACCACTTTTAGTCTCCATAATTTCACTACTTTCCCTTCATTGATATCCAAGGATAGGACACGTTAATCTCATCCTCCACTAACTTGTTTTCTTCCTTTAGTATCAAAATCTTCACTATATTAGGAGGTTCCTTTCCTAGTTCTACCTCCAAGATGTTGAGTTTTGATTATGTGTAACATCCCGGTTCCGTAGAACGGGTCGGACCAGAGAAACGGGTCCAAGTGTGGTAAATCAATGCATCTCATGCTCATGCATTTGTGAATAGTG
>JAOTJB010000007.1:6654148-6672316 GCA_027123815.1 Erythroxylum minutifolium | reverse complement strand
TGTACCTCTCCGATTCCACTTATCACTCACACTACCTATTTTTCAAGAAATCGCACTGATTCACACTTACACCGGGAAAGTTGTCATGAATGCATGTACAATAAATTTTTATGCGCAAAACTCACTATTCACGAATGCATGAGCATGAGATGTGTTGATTAACCACACTTGGACCCGTTTTTCTGGTCCGACCCGTTCTCTGGAAACGGGATGTTACATCCATCGTAAGAGGATTCAGTCTATGTTGAGCTTGCCTTGTGAACTTAGCATCCTCCTCTAACAAAATACAATGCATGCATATAAAAGGGCTTATTCCTTAGATATCTACAATCGTCCATCCAATAGCCTTCTTATGCTCCCTCAACATTCGAATCAGCCTATCTTCTTGATCCAAAGTCAACTCTGTCGAAATGATAATTAGAAGGGTCTACTTATCTCCTAAATATGCATACTTTAGGTAAATGGGAAGTGACTTTAGTTCCACTTCAAGTACCTACACATTAGAAGGTAATAACTTCTGGTGAGATTCGACTAACTATATGGAAGCCAAATCATATCTTTTTGGAGAGTTCTCCAACGATTCCAAGGTAGCTGCCATGTTAACTAGCTCTTCTCCCACTTAATCATCATTATCAGCTTCTGCCTCCATACGCAGTCAAGAATGATTCTAAATGATCCTTACAACTCAATTTAAACATTTCCTGCACCAGAGGATCAATCACATCAATAGAGAAAATAGAGCGATCATCATGAGGATGTTTTATGGCATTAAAAAAGTTAAAATGATCACTTCCCCATCAAATTCCATCATAAGGGTGCCCTCATGAAGATCTATCTTAGTTTGAGTTGTATTGAGAAAGGGTCTCCCCAACAAGATAGGTATTGGATTGTACGAAGTTTCATCATTCATATTAACCACATGAAAATCCACAAGAAACACCAACTTTTTTACCTGCACTATTACATCATCAACTACACTATCAGGGTAAGCATTAGTGCAGTCAGCCAATTGTATGATAAACATATGTTTTTTTCAAAGGGCCCAAATTTAAGAAAGCAAAAATTGAATGAGGCATAACATTAATTGACCCCCAAATCCAACACAGCTCTACTAATCACAGTGTTATACATGGATCCCGACATTTTATAAGTATCTACTTCTTAAAATCACAAACACATTCTCACCCATCATCACCTTTTCATCACCGCTCAACTTTTTTTTATGCGTATATAGCTCCTTGAGGAATTTTGTGTACCTTAGTACTTGCTTAATTGCATCTAGAAAAGATATGTTCATTTCTACTTTCTAAAAAGTCTCTAATATCTCCTTATCTTTTTCCTCCTTATTCAGCTTTGTTAATCTGTTAGGAAAGATGGAGGATTAGTCTTAACGATATTAGGGCTTTTAAAGTTTATCTTTGTTCTAGATGAGGGAATTTCTTCATTTGCTAACTCTTTCTGGATTTCTTCTTGATTGACAATCCTTAGTAAGGCCCCCTTAGGAACCTCAATCTCCTTATCGCTCCTCAAAGTTATAGTACTAACATTCTTTAGCTGAACCTTAGGTTGACATGGCAATTTTCCTCCACTTTGTGATTTTAGACAGTTGATTTTCATTACCATCTAACTAATTTGGTTTTATAAGTTTTGTATGCTTGATTTTATGTTCTGCTAAAACTACTGTACACTCTTTTAAAGTTCAATATTATTAGCAGCAAAATTCTTAAACAAGTCTTCTAGAGATGTACCTAAACTAGAAAAAGACACTTATGGCCTTGGTTAAAATTTTTGTGATCCTTATGGCCTATTTTGGAAGTAATTTGGTTGCCTATTCCCTCTAATTCAAGTTAGGATGATCCCTTTAGCCTGGGTTATACATCTGGAAGCATAGATTGTACTAGTTAAGAAAATTCCCTTCTATAGCATTCTTGTATTCTATACTTCCCTCTTGTAATATCAGATAATCATTGGCCGAATGGCTCATGTTTGAACATATTCCACATGCCTTTCCCTGCGACCGTCAAACTGTAATTTTTCTAACAAAAGATGTTAGCTCATCTAAAAGATGTTCGATAGATGAAGTACTTAACTCGTTTACACGACGAACATCATTGTGAATGCCAAATTGTTAAGTATTAGCAGCCTTATGCTTAATTGAAATCCTGGCTATAATTAGAGTCTTCTCACACAGTACCCTACCACTTACCGCATCAACTAAACTCCTCTCCATTGGTAGCAATCCTTCACAGAAATATTTTATAAGAAGTTACTATAGAATGTTATGGTGCAAAAAACTAGCTCACAACTTTTTAAAGTGTTCCTAATACTTATAAAAAGTCCTCCCCATTATGTTGCTTTATGCTGCAGATTTCCTTCCATATATTTGTTGTCTTCGATGTTAGAAAATGTTTTTCCAAAAATAACCTTTTCATCTTTATCCAAGTGTTCACACTCCCAGCAGGTAGATTAAATAATCACTCCTTTGCTACATCTTTCAGTGAGAATAGGAAAGCCCTCAACATGTTTGCTTGTTTGTTACCCCTGACGGCTTCATACTCAATCACACCACATTAAGCTCCATGAGATGCTTATGCACATCCTCACTTGAAAAACCATCAAAATTAGACAACAAATGTATTAATCCAGACATAAGTTCAAATGCAACATGCTCACTAAATTAGGAAATGTAATGTATAATGGCCTTTGAGTTAATTGTGATGCAACCAACTCCCTTAATGTTCTTGGATTTACCATTATCTCTTTGAATTCAAGTTCATTTTCTACTTCCAAACTTGTTCTTATTTCCCTTCATAACCTTCTTAATGTCCTTTTGATATTCAAATAAAATGGTACAAGTTCTCTATGAGGAGATCTGGTCACTACCATATACCAACATTGACAAATGTGTAAAGATTAACAAATAACCAAAATAAATGATTATAAACATCTATATACACAAAATACCAATTAAAATAAAAAAAACACCACACTCCCTAAAAATGACTCCAAAATTTGACAATGAGTGTCAAATGCACTGCAAAATTTATTTAATTTTGCACACTAGAAATTTATAGCTGTGGCGAGTCAAGATCATATCCATAAGGAATGTTCGATTAATTTTTGCAATGATAATAATTGATGTTAAGGAAATAAAAAGAGGGTTTTGAGTTGATGCAATCGAGAAAACAAAATAAAATTAAACTAATGCAAGGAATTTATTGAAAACAATCAAAAGTGATAAAAGTGTTGAATATGTGTAAAATCCAATTCTTGAATAAATCTCGACCTAGGCATGATTAAACATATCTCCTTGTTATAATGCTTTCACACCTCTCCTAAAGCTATTGATCTTAGACTAGCAACAAGTTTTGTTAATCCTGATTTTCCCTTAGGTCGTGTTTAATTAAAACGAGCTCTTTAGTAAACCTAATTACTAAATAACCTAGCACACGCTTTCTAGATTTAGTTGAGCAGCTGCATTAAAAAAATGGAAAACATATCAATATAGGCAGTAACCTCACAAGCTCGTGTTATATAACCTAAGTTACGTTGTTCCTAATGATTCAAGGTCATTAGTAGCTACAAACGAATCTCAAACGTAATGATTACAGATTATATTGAAGATTCTAGCAATATGTTTGTAATAAAACAATCTAATGAATGCATTAAGATCATTTTTACATAATTCCTAACTCAATAAATGAAGAACAATGATAACAATCCATAAAGAGAAAGATTTAACATTAAATAATAGAAAGATATGCTTAATCGTGACTCTAGACATCGATTTCACCTCCGAACCTGTGTTGGGAAGCTTAGCCTTCCATGGATTTCGTGAGTCTCCAAGAATAGTAAGTCTCTGTCGTTTCCTGAAACCCAAGAATGATATCTCTCATTTCTGCCGTCACAACATTGTATTTATACTAAAAACTAGGTTTTTCAGGGTGTCAGGTTATAAAAGTCACAAGCATGAGTTGATGACTCACTATGGTGAATGGCCTCATTGAGGCTTATGATCGTGATCCTTCCTTGCATGGGTGTGACATGATTGTCACGCCCATGACTTAATGTCATAGGTGTGAGATAAGTGTCACAGCCGTGACTTAATTGTCATAGCCGTGGCTTAATGGTGAGATTCATACTCTTCATTTTATGCATTTTCTTGCCTCCTCTTAGCTCTAATCCTTCTCTTTCTTATTTCATCAAGACAATTGAGTGTGAATCTCAAGAAAACGACTCAACAAGGGTGCTTTCAACTCACATTAGCTATTATGCTTCCAAATTATACCTAAAACGAAATATAAGTGAATGTCTTAAGCATTTTAAAACATTAATCACTAAGTGTCATGGATTAAATTTATCAAAAATTAACCACATATCAACCTATTATACATAGGATTAAGCTCTAAGGGAGATAGCACTTCTTGCCTAACCCTCTCTGAAAAATTATAGAGTTCTCTTAACTCGTTCTATAGATACCGTTAGAGGCCAAATACTTGTATGGTTACTATGGTTGAGATAGACCAATTTTAGAAATAATATGAGGGCTACGATAAAAAAAGGATCAAGTTTCGAAAGAATTCACATTCTATTATGATTTACATGTTAATTATTTTATAGAATTTAAGTGATCTTAGCTTTTAAGAAATCAAATGAAAATTTTTCATAATTATTTTGTTGCATGGAGATCAAATCTTGCCTTAATTTTCCGTTAGTGGTATTAGAGCTAAATTTAATAATGTAACTTGATTAAATTGTTTAATTGTTATTCATAAAAAGTTTGGAATTGAAATTAAAATTATAAATTTCTAAATCAAATTAGATTTGATTGTATCTAAAAGTTTAGATCTAAAGTTTTGAAACCCTGTAGAATTGAAATTGTTTAACTATTAAACAATATATGAAATAGTTTGATTGGGCATGAGGCACTTGTAAACAATAATAAACCCAAAACATGAAAATTCCTACACAATGAGGTCCAATTTGCCATCACCTTTGTTCCTTTTTACTGGAAATTGTCAATTTTAGTTAGTTTAAACTTACTAACTTAACCACCGGTGTTAAATCAAAGACTTGAAGTGCCAATCTCAAAGTTTTGTCAAAATTTTCCAGATTTGTTTATTGTGTTTAAAAACTACAAATTTGTCAGCTGTTGTTTGGTTGGAGGTTAGCCGGTGTCTTGGTGAGCCACATGAGAGACGAAAACTAGACAAGTGAGGAGCTATTACCAGAGGATGGGTCTACTACTTCTCGGAGAAGTTTTCACCGAACACAAAGCATAGGCGAAATGGCTTGACTGCGTGGGGAGAAGAGCACGTTGGAGCTTGCAATGGAAGCTTAAAAACTATCCTATGGCACATCAAGTTATGCAGCTTGGAGTACTCACAGCTTGTCGGTAGTAAACTGCTGTGTTCAGATGCGACGGCAAGGACGATGATGGTGGCCAATGGCAGAGTAAGGCAACGAAAGCTTCTTTGTGTGGTGGCGTTTATTTTTATAAAACTAAGGTTTCTAAGGAAGATGATAGGGATGTTTGCAAATGAAGTTAAGTTTATTCCAATATTAGAATAAGCACTGTTTGGAAACATAGATAGAGTTATTCTAGGAATCAAAATAAATACAAGAATAAGACTATCCAAGATTTAGAATAATGGTTGTTTGGCAATTGGAATAGGATATTCTAAGGTTGGAATAAGATATTCCATAACCTAGATTAAAGGATATTTGATCATATGGTTAGCTTGTTTTAAATAAGGAATACTCTTATTTCTTGTTTGGAGATAGGATTGATGTAATTGAAATAAATATTATTCCAAACATAAATTTCAAATTTGTTTTAAATTTTAAAATCAATTCTAAAATTAAATTAATTATTTTATTAATATTTTTAAGATTAATAATTAGATTGATTCCTAATTAATTTTAGAAAAATATTTTTTAAAATTAGAATTAATTAGTTTCAATTACATTTAAATTAATTAATTAGACTCCTTAAAATTCAGTAAAGTTTTTTCTTAAGTAACTAAGAAAGATGCTTCTTAATTAAATTTATTTATTTAAATTAATTGAGTTAAATTAAATTTATGGCTTTATTTTTTTAGAGAATTATTATTCAATTCATTTAGAAGCCATTTCTTTATTATGAATAATAAATTTCTTGATTTATTAAAAAATTTATTTTTCTTGGTTAAATTGTGAAAAGTGTTTTCATTTATTAATTAAGAAAATTAAGTTCCAAATATTTTGAAAATAGTTTTTAATTTATTAAAGAAATATTTCTTAATTAATTAAGAAATTAATCTCTAAATAAATAACATAAAGGACTTTCTTAATTAAATTTAAAAACTTTTTATTTGATTTTCAAAGTAGTTTCCTTTAAATATTAGAAAATCATTTTCTAATTAAGGAAAAATAATTTTAATTAAATTAAAAATAGTTTTCTAATTGGATTAGAGTTTCTTGCTTGTTAAATTTTGAAAAGGATTTTTTAAGGTATACTATGTAAGAAGAATAATTTATTGAAAATTATTTTCAATTAAATTTTGTTAAATGAGTCAAAATAAATGGAAATAGTTTCCAATTGAATTTGAAAATTGTTTTCAAATCAAATTAAGTTCGTAATTGGAATAGAAATTTAATTTATTTAAGGAATCAATGAGGTTAATCTAATGTAATTTTTTCAAAGACATAGAAATATTATTTTAGATTATAATTATCAACAACCATAATCAAATAAAGCTTGATATTTTATTCAAATAATTTTATTATGAGTACATAAGTTGTATGTTTGAATATATGTTTGATAAAATATGCATGTTGAATTATATGTTTTATATGAATGATATTTTACATACAATTTTTTATTTGGTGAGATGAACAAAATTAAATCTCTCATTATAATATTAAGTACATGTTAAGAACATGATTATTATCCTCTATTGTTATAAGAATAAACCAGAGTTTTGTTTATTGTTAGGTTTATTGAGCAAACTCAATGCCACTTTATCTCGAATATGTTTAGTCTCATAATAGTTGGTCCTAGTTAATTTATGCAATTTGGATGAGCAAACTCATTATCATATGAATTCAAAGGCAATTTTAGGAATAAAATATAATATATGTTTTAGAAAGAGTTATCACCTAATTGATCTAAGAGTTATGTAAGATGTGACTGATAAAGTTATTTTCTATCAAATTTAAGTTTAATTGCTTTATTGAACAAACTCAAGATCAACTAAATTTGAATGGGATCCTAACCCACTAAAAATATTAATCTTTTTTAATAGTAGTGAGGGCTATTATTTCGAATAAAATAGTGAGAGTAACCAAATTCATGATTAAAGCCTTAATCTTATTTAGTAGTCATAATATATAATCAATTACTTGTTTTTTTACATTTATATTTTATTTTAAGTGAAATTTACCATATTTAGTATAGTTAATACTAAGTTAGTGAACCAAACTTCCTAGATATAGGATATATTTGAGAAGAGTTCTCAAAGTTAGATAGAAAAGTTATATGTCCATTATGCAATTTTACTATTAATTCCTATTAAGGAATTTGGTGTTAAAGATATGTCAATATCATATAGATGACAAAAAGTGTTGATATTTTTTGACTAATTTCTCATAAATTTTGATGACATATGTAAGATGTATGTCAACACAATGGTAGCAAAATGCAAGAGATTGCATTGAGTAGAAATGAAAAGCATAATACCTTGATAAAATTGTTTCATTCAATTTACTATACTAAAAGCATAATTATGGAATAAAATTAAAGGAATATGTAATAGTATGATAATAGTTGTCATCAAAAGAAAAATGATTGTATGGCTTTTCTACCTATATGCGATATGATAGAGATCATATACATTTTTAGTTCATGCTTAAGATTATATGATACTAAATTCAGATTTAACATTGTTGTAATGTTCAATTTGCATGATAATTGATAAGAAACGGATTGTTAAGTAAAAGTAGTTTATCCAATTTTATATAAATGATTTGTATGTGTTGGATCAAAGGAACTTATGCTTAATATAAGTGACAAGATTATAAAGTTAGATAAACGAGACTATCCTTTTATGCCATGTTGGTTAAATCAACATAATGAGAATTATAAAGTTACATACAAGGATATATGTATCTTTTTTAATTATGAATTATATAAAATTTGTTAAGTTGAATAATAATTTGGTAAAAGGATGATGATGGTATTGAATTGTTAAATTTATACATGTAATGTATTAGATGGAATAACAATTTATAAATGCATGATACCTATATTTCATTAGAATAGTAATGACTTTATGTGATATAGTCATGTGTATTAAATGAAATATTGATTTAAAATTTTGACAAGTTAAAATTTTTTAAATCCAAGTAGAAATTAAGCATTAAGATTGTTGAAGCACTTCGATGATATTGATGTGGTGAGTTTTAAAATTTTCAATTATCTATAAAGAATAAAAACTATCTCCACAACTAAATTTATAAGAGTATGGATTTATCTAAGGAGGAAAATACAATATGAGATATTGTCTAATGTAATATTATCTCTTCTATAGTTATACCTAGTACAATGACTTACCTTCAATAATTCCAATTAAATCAATTAGCAAGATTTTATATTAGATATGAAATGCTGAGCCTTTGAAAGAGTCAATAATTTAACGACGTGATGTTTGATTGAAGCATACATTGTCCATTAAGTTTAGAATTAAATTAGGTAATAAAAGGTTATGAGATATCCAAAAGGTTGGATATAATTTTACATATCCATTGAACAATTGTTTGTTTCAATGAAAACTTAGAGGAGAATGGTTCTTAAGATAAGTAGTAGGATTAAAATGAAATTTGAAAAGTTCAAATCTCATAACAATACATCCAATTGAAACTAATTCCTTTATTGATAAATTTGATTTATAGTTTAAAGGATACGAGAAAATTAAAAATTAACTTTCATGATGAATTCAAATAGCTTTTCAAGAGATAATTGTGAATTTATTATTTCTACAAGAAAGTTAATAGGAGTATAGTTGTCCCCTTTGGTGAGAATATGTAGAGACAGATTACTCACAATGAACAACAATTCTAATTTTCAATTGTTGAAAATATAATTGTCCAAAAAAAACTTCTGTTGGATATGAAAACGTAACAGCTTAATTCTGGGAGTTAGATGTATAGAGATAAATTGGAAGCTGTTTGCTTACTTTAAGTCTAAGTACATAGATAATGTACTAAAGATGTTTAATATTTGAGATAATCTAATACTTGTGAAGTATTAAAGATATCCATTATTCTATGTAAGAGTTGATGTTTGAGTTCAAGGTGATAAGGACATTAACTTTAGAAGTAAATCCTTATTAAGGTATATTTTACTTGGAACAATATTATTTAGAGATTGTAAAGGTTCTAATGTAGCAATGGTTATTAATTAAGCCATAATACATTTTTCATTTAGTGGAAATGATTAATTGGATCAGCAAGTTCTTTAATGAACTTGATATAGTTCCTTGAATTTTTCAGGATAGTAGTGTACTATGGAACACTAGAGCCATCAGGAGTATAAAAGGAGCCAAGGTCTCATCAAAGATCCAAGGATGTATCTAGGAAATTTTTCTTTTAATTATGATGATAATTAAAATGAAAGTTCTAAGTGCATGCTCACTATAGAGAATCTTATAGAATTCTTTCATTAATTCATTGTCCCAATGGTAGCATGATCATCATATGGAGATATGGTATAAGATACTTAAACGATTGGCTTAGTGAAAGTGAGAGATTGTTAGTTTATGCCCTATAGCTAATTAGTTGGTTATAGTTTACAAAATAATTTTAAGGCAATCTTTAACTTGTACGTATTTAGATGATTATTATAAAATCTATAGAATAATTATACATTGTAAATAAAATTATAAGGAGATTATAATTATGAGATTCATATTGAATTTATGTATTATTCATAAATTGTTCCTGGTCATTGTTCTACTAAGACTAAATATTAATAGAATGTAAAAAGACTAACATATGTTATTGTTTTCCTTATAAAGGAAGTATTTGTTCTCATAAAATAAAGTATAAAGATATTTAAACAATCATTTCGGTGCTTATTTGAGAACTAGTTCACTAAATTGACCCTATATAAGAAATTCATTTGGATATTTACTTGTATGTATATGGAAATTTTCATGGTGATGATTGTATAAATGATCCTTTGACTTGAGATCTCCCAAGTTATCTTATATAAGGATTACTATGTTTTGATACTACTTATGACCTTTTCTAGTCAAGGATAGCTCAGTCAATAGTCATTGGATGTAGCACAAATTATATAGAGATAATTGAATGAACAATATAGGATTCATCACTCAAAGTAATTAGGGGAAATGTTTCGTTGGTCTCGATTAGTATTGATTTGGGAAATCCTTGGCCAAAGTGGAATGACACTTTGTAAATAGTTTACAAATATCATTAATTGAATCAATAGCTAATGATAGAGGAAAAATGATTAGACTTAAATAGAGTAGACATTAATTTCGTGCTCTGTGTCTAGTCATACCATTATATGATCACAGGATTGAATTATATGAAAAAATCATGCACAAAAAAAGGTTAGTCAAAACCACATTGACATTCTTAAATATTTGGGTAGTCATAATATGTTGTTAGATGCCAATATTGATCTCTGAATATAAATTATTTAATTAAAGAATTAAAGATAAATTAAAAAGTTAAATATGAATTAGGGTTATCATTTTAGGAACCTATTGGGTTACATACAACAAATAGATTGAAGAAAGAAAAGATATTTTAATCAAGTTAAACTTCATTGTAAAATTTGAGAAACTTTATGATTAAATATAAGATATTTACTAAATAAGGATCAATATGAGATATTGGATCTTATTTCAGAATAAATGGAATTTAATTAGAATTATTTGTAATTCTAATTAAATTTTAATTGAAATTAGAATTTAATTTTAATTAAATTACTAAGATGTCCAAAACCTATTTATCTTTAAGGGAGCTAGTACCCCTTGTCTAATCCTCTCTACAATAGTTGAAGGGTTCTTTCAACTCATTTTGTGGATACCATTCGAGTCCGGATATTTGTTAAACTACAATGGTTAAAATGACCTAATTTTAGAAACAGTTTAAAGGATACGACAAGAAAAGGATCAAGCTTTAGAATAAGTTACAAATTGATATTCACGCTTTATTATTATTTATATATTACATCATTTTATATAATTTTAGTGATCTTAGCTCTCGAGAAATTAAACAAAAAATTTTTATAATCATTCTACTGTGTGAGGGATCAAATCCTGCCCCGATTTCCCAATAGCACCCACATTTTATCAACAATTTTGGTTTTCCCCCTTTTAGAGAATTTAAGATGTATATATTATGATAATGCTAACAAAATAAAAGAAATAAATACTTAAAGTTTTATTATACAAACAAATAAAATATATGTTAATTTTTAATTATATAATTAGTGATCCACAAATCCCGATAACATAAGTCCTTTTCAAAATCAAAGTTGCCAAATAAAATTGATAAATCTTAAGGCTATACTCTTTGTGTTAGGGCTTAACTATGGAGCCAACATATTCAAGTCACTCTGTGATCATTTATATCAATCCATGAGATCTTATTAGTGATCAAAATTCAACAAAGTTAAAGGGATAAACTTCTCGCCATCAACCAAACTCAAACACTATCAACAAGGTTAAACTCAAGATTTTCCAACTGAGAGAATAAAAGAGAAATAAAGGTAGTGTCACCACTTTGGATCTATTAAAAGGTATTTGACCTCGCTATCTCTCTTTTCTATTCTCTTTAGTATGCCTTCTTTCAAGGCTCCAAATATATCAATTACATATTATAAAATTTATCAATATTTTTTATTATTTTTGTTTAATGATTTACATTGTAACTTGTTTCCATATTAATATCAATATTTTAAAAGTTTTTTGTATATTTTTCCTTATGAAATTTTAAAAGTTGAAGAATAAGTGACGTATAGTAGATTGGATGTAACATCCCGCTTCCATAACGTACCCGACATTTGAGGACGTTCAGGAACATACTCCGTGAAAGTGGCTTGTTAGAGTAGTCACATTCACTTATATGGCATCATACAAAATAACACAATATCTAAAAGATCAATCACACATTTCATTAGTAAAACATAATTAACAATGTAGCTTTTCACTACATAATTCACATACATACAGTATCAAAAATACATAAGGGTTTACTACTCTTACAACATGTTTTACATGACATGAGAACTATACAAAAGATCCTAACTAAACTCCACAATCTCAGCTGATCGACCTTTGAGCCTTTTCTTGAGTCCAAAAATGTAGGAACTATACTTCTTCTAGAATGTCTTAATAGCTAGGTCTCCTCTCTCGTATCTAAAAAGTCACGTTGTAATTTTGATGAGTTTTACAAACTCAGTGAGCGAACCATCATTGATGTGCTCACTCATATCAAAACACATAGACAATTCACATTCCAAATTTTATAGACAGTTCACATAATCACATATTGTACATTATTTCATAATTCAATTTCAGTGCAATCAAACAACTCATTTCCAATCTTTAATTTAATTGTATATGTAATGCACATGTGACTTTCAATTATTACTTTGTTGTGATTGAGTGCCTTTTTAACTGTCCCGTATCTATTTTAGATACCAAGCTCATTGATAACTATCCCGTATTCGTTGTGGATATCGGGCTCATTTTATATATTAAGCCTGTGGCTCTTATACACATTATGAGCTTTAAGTTCTTTTTCACTGGCTACTCAGGTCACAATTGCCTTTATCTGATCATGCATATCATGTAATGAAGTGCATCAAATCACATATATTCATTCAATCACTTTCATTCAGTTTACACAATCACTTTTCACATTTTCATCGGACATAAGTCTGACATTCAACATACTTGTTAAGAACACTTATTTATTTCAATTTCACATACAATTAGAGCACTTCCAATACATTTCCAATTATCAAACTCCTCAGACTATCAATGGCCGAAATTACTATCAATGGATAGAATCATCACATACACATGAGTATCAATTCAATAATTGGAATTTAAGTAATTACAATCAAGTCAAGTGAGAAAATCTAAGTTACTCACAGTACGCTCCAAATAGCTATTGCCTCGATGTCTCGGCAATGTTTGGATGCTATCGTTCAATTTGCTCTTCTATAACATGCAATACACACATTTATACACATTACTAAATTTCTCAATCCTATAAGTATTCAATCATACATATTTGTATATGTGTTATGTATAATGCATGCTCAGTAACAATCCTGGGTATGTATCCTTGATCGTAAGTCTTGATCATTCAACCTTTATCACTTGGATTTATCCAGCTAACACTTAGGTTTATACCTCAATTAACTAAACTTAAACATATCAATCACTCTATTAACTCATCAAGTACCAACTAGGTTCATTTTAAGACTCATTCAAGCTTAAATCCATCATAAGAAAGTATCTTATCATTAGTTGTTTCAAACATTACTTAAAAGACAACATTTCACTTAATATGCCAGCCCATGATGGTGGTGGACCTTCCCAAGATTGTGACAAAAAAGGCAAACCACGATCGTGGGGACTCTTCCATGATCATTACAGAACCTAAATAATCTAAGCCACGATCGTAGAGACTATGCCACGATCGAGGTTTGCCTTTTCTTACCTTATTTTTCCACGAATTCCACAAATATAGAAACATCATTTACTCTTCAAGTTTTCCATAATTCATACTTTTTTATGCAACCTTATTTCATGCTAATCTAACAACCATATTAGTTGCATTAAAACTCACAAAACTATACTCAATTGATCCATTAACCATTCACTTAATCCTACCATACATGCGTTCCTAACTTTTCTAGATTTTTCTCTTTCATAATACATCAATATATATCTTCTCCATAGTCCATCATTTAGACTTCATAACCTCATCATTCTCATTTCATTTCTAATTCAATAACATCCATAAAACCATCCATAAACCATTGTTTATCAATCATATAAAAACAGAACATGATTTCTATCATTCATTATCAGCTTAGTTCTTCTCATTTCAAGAATATTTTACTAGTCTTTTCTTTAACTTCAAAGCTCAATCTATTTCCTCATATAACAACCTATAATCCATGGTTTTTACACTCTCAAAAATAGAACACAAACACATACATTTATTCATCAAAATTTCTACACTCATCATGTACCATTTTCATTATCAATCCATCTCAAAACATCTTTAACACAACTCATAATCTATTTTTTGATTATTTATACTAAAAACAGAACATAAACCTACTGATTTCTACATCCATGTTACAATATACTTCAACACCATTATCATGATCATTCAATCTCAAAATAATCATCATATATGTTTCATTTACAACAACCCATAAAGTTTAATGTATAACTTACTTTTTTTAACTCTAATTTTCTTTTAAAATCCCGTAAACCTAGCTTCTCTAACTCACACGATCGTCAACTTCCAAGGTGGAAAAGTTTAGGTTTTTAGTAACAAGATGAAGAGATTACAAGGATCTTGAAGAAACAAAGTAAAGGAGTTGCGCAAAAATCAACGTGATGGGGGTTGGTGAGAAGAAAGTGTCATGAAGAAGAAAAGAAGAGAACAAACATGGAGAGAAGAGCAAGTAACAAAGGTGAAAGACAAATGAGATTGTCTTGCCAAAAAGAAAATATTGTGAGATAGATGTCACTTGCCACATGTCACCTTAATGTGATCTCCACTTAGCTCTTTTAATAACTAGTCTATTTATCTCTAAATTTTAAGTCCATTTGTCACCTAATTTTCTATGACACTTGTCATTAAATTTGAATGTCACATGTCAATTATTTTTACTACCAATTGTCACTTATTTCTACTACCACGAATCAATTTGTATTGTCACTTGACATTTTTTCTAGTCCAAAAATACCCAAAATTTTAGAAATCTACCAAATTTTTAAAAAAAAATTCTAAATCACAAATTATAATTCGTTAACCAATTTTCAAGGCATAAAATTCACAATTCACATAATAATCTTTAAAAATCATTCATATCCCGAAAGATGACAAATGAGTGCATATACAATATTTGAAATGTGTATAACACTCAATATTCATGTGTGTGTATGCTTATGTTAGTGATATGCATGTAAATGCAATGCATCTCACGTATTCTCTATGCTATTTCTCATGTATCCTAGTTTAGGATCCTATGTCCTAACCCTTAGTATGGAAATTGGATATTACATTGGATATCACGTTAGACTTTGGAACTCAAGATAGTATGTTTAAATCCCACTACGATTGGTTTTTGTTTTTATTTTTGTTTTAATATCTCCTATAATTTTTGTTTTGTTCATTTCGAGTTTCAATGATCTTATTCCATATTGATTGCATTATTCTAGGTTTTTTAAACTTTAATTTTCCTTTTACTCCATTATAAGTCAGACTTGATTATTATTTGCTATAGCTAATAGTGTTCATGATTTGTGCTATGCAGTCAGTCAATACTTAATTGAATATAAATCTATTATAACTTGAAACTAAAATGTGTTTAATATTGCATGTAACGAGAAAGAACGATGAATAGATAATTATCAACTAATAATATCTAGATTTTGATAGTGAGTGTCTAAAGAGCCAAAATCATACCCTTTTCAGTTGACGAAACTAGTCCTCTATAGTTTTAATTATTTTTGTGATTTTGTTTGGAACTTTGATTGTAGCACCCCGTTACCATGGGGTACATATTAGAACACTTTGAGGACATTTCAGTACATAACCTATGACAATGGTGCGCTATGTTCAATCACAACATTCACTTAATATGGCATCATCATTCTTTATTTTCTTATAAGACATCATAATGAAAAACACCATA
Organism: Erythroxylum minutifolium; assembly: GCA_027123815.1. Classification (NCBI taxonomy): domain Eukaryota; kingdom Viridiplantae; phylum Streptophyta; class Magnoliopsida; order Malpighiales; family Erythroxylaceae; genus Erythroxylum; species Erythroxylum minutifolium. The sequence continues at coordinate 6,656,352 of JAOTJB010000007.1, read as the reverse complement.
TTTTAAAACCCAAATTTCTCCTTTCGTTTCATAAAACCAAATATTTACATTGACAGTTTTCAATATCATCCGAATATAAAAATCATCATATCCCAATACAAAATACACTACATAAAAGAGGAAATATACAAAAATATAATCTAATCTTCCAATCTCAGCTAACCAACCTTTGCGCCATTTCTTCTTTTTCCCCAAAAGTGTAAGACTATGCTTCTTGTAGCGTCTCTTAATAGCTAAAGTCGTCTCTCAGTCCTAAAAAGTCAACGTTGCAATTTTGGTGAGTTTTGCAAACTCAATGAGGTAACCATCATCGATGGTTCACTCTATTCATGCAACATATCACACATATAACATACAATTCACATCTTTGCATTTTGCATAAATTATCACATATCACATTCTCACTTAAGGGTAAAACAATTTTGCATTTCAAACAATCAAACATACTTATTAAAATGTATATGAAATTCGCATGTGACTTTTTTCCAATTATTACATTGTTATGACAGAGTGCCTAAATTGTCCCGTCTCTATTGTAGATACCGGGCTCATTTATACTGTCCCTTATTTGTTGGAGATACAAGGATCATTTTACATAATGATCCTTTGGCTCTTAATCACATTTGGAGCTTTAAGCTCGTTTTCGGTGGCTACTCAGGTCACAACACTCATTATATGATCATGCATTCATATATGGAATGCACCTCCCATAATCAATCAATCATGTTAAGAAGCATTTAGTTCGCCACATTCACATACAAGTAGCACTTTAATATCACATTCATGCATCAAGTCTCGGACCTTCATTGTCCAACATCAACATAATCAAATCACATTCATATCATTGTTCAAAACATATTCTAAAGCAAACAATTAATTGCGAGAAATTGTCTACGTTACTCACAGTTTGCTCCAGATAGCTTATTGCCTCGACGTCTCAGCAATGTCTAGATGCACACGATCTATTTGCTCCTCTATATCATACAACACACATTACAACATTGCAAAATTATATAAGTACTCATTTATGCACACACACACACACACACACATATATATATATGGATTATGTACAATGCATGTTCAATGACAATCTCAGGTACATTTCCTTAATACGAGTCTTAAAATCAATTAACATCATCTTTCAATCATCCTTTAATACATATTGCACTTTCCTTACTTTAATCGCTTCATTCATCATCTACTTGGCTCATTTAAGATCCCATTCAAGCCTAATTACATCATAGGAAAATAATGATAAGTCAATAACTTATCTATGTACATGATTTGGGATAATAAGCATAACTTTCATTATGGATATCAGATTAAGGTCATTTAGGTATGGTTTCGAAGAGAACTTCGAGCTCTACAACTTCTGTGAAGACTCCAAAGTGAGATTTTGCCATTTAAAGGGTCAAAATCTCAAGTTACTGTAGCTGTCCCATTAATGTCTACTAAGAGGACATGTATGTCCCTTCAAACGAACATGAACAGAGCTGGAACACTGAAATTTCCAAGAAGATCCGCCTAGCGGACACTTATGTCCCTCTAAACGGACATTTGCTGGAAAATTCTAGATTTCCAACTCCTTCAATCACCTCTAACACATCCTATACATATCCTATCATTCCTACTTCAATTTCTCTTCATTATCACTTCCATTCCAATTCAAAACATCCACAAAACATAACATCCACAAAACACATCATGCAAGATTATTGATCACAACCAACAAAACAAACATTCATACTTAAACATTCATCCTCAATTTTCTACACGTCTTTCTACTTCATTTACACCTTCTTTTCATTCCTAACTATAATTCTAATTTACCTCATTTCAAGAAATCATACTACTCCTTCTTATAAGCTCTAAACTCATTTTGATACATCTCTAAAAACACTCAAAATAGAATATATTCTTATACTCTCAAAACAGAACACAAACATATAAATTCATCCACTAATTTGCTGCACCCAATTCTCATTTTCATGTTAAATTTTGAGACTCTTAAGGACAGAATTTAAATTTGATATCTTCATAAAAAATGTAGTCTTATGTCTCTAGTTTAATCCAAATTAAGAATCATGTTATTTGGATAACTACATAATAAGTTATAGCTAAAACACAGAAGCATAATCAGTGAACATGTTACTGCTATATTTTCCAGCACTCATCTTCCAATTTTCCAGATTTTACACCTA
>JAOTJB010000007.1:6620031-6635372 GCA_027123815.1 Erythroxylum minutifolium | reverse complement strand
ATGTATGAAATTTAAAATGAAAATATATGTACATTATGGAGAATAATAATGTTATAAATGTTTGGTGCCATTAATGACTATGTTGTTGAGTTAAAATTTTTTATCTAATAGGGGTAAATATCATAAAAATAGAGAAAATTTTGCCGAAATTTTTGTAAATTATAGTTCACTTATAACAATTTATTCTAATGCAGGAAAAGTCTATAATTAGGAAGCATACACCATGTCAGCTCTTTTTGCACACTCACACCAAGAAGTATGATGGTGTGACCTTCGTCAACACATGATGTAGACAAGTTCATATATGTAAAATCTATACTTTAATATTAGTTATTAAAAGTTATCACTTATTAACATAAGCGATTATAATGATAGGACTAAATACAAGAAAGCATTGAATAACAGTCTCAGAACTCTGAAACTATTGATGAGAGTTAGACATATCTTGATGTAGTGGGTGGTAGGGACCGCCGTGGAAGATTTTCAACTTAGGTTCATTTACGAACACATATTATTCGCAATCCTCCACATCCACTACAGCTAGGTCTAGTAGGCAGTCTGCAACAAATGAAAAAGTCTTTCAGCTTGAGAGCACAGTATAGAGGCTGATGGAGTGTATAACCCAACTCTGTAATGAAGTGGATGAGTTTAAGGGTAGGGACAGGACCTCATGCAGCAGTCAGAGCATCCGCCTTCACCACCTCCATAACTTCTGGATAAGTGAATGTAATGATAGTCTGCTACTCTTAAGTTTTAGTATAAATTCTTAATTGACAGTAATTTTAAGATACTTAATCGTGTACATTATAATTTTTTTATTATAACATTCTGGATAATGTTTACTTTACATTTATCAATCAATGTTATATATTATCTACAGAAATTAAATGTACAAAAAAATCATAAGATTATCAATAGAAAACTTAGGTAGTAAGTGAGAAATGACGATTGAAATTTATCATAATTAAATTTCTCGACAGAAATACAATACTCCGTTGCTAACTTATCGATGAAATATATCATACTGACGCAACAATACTCCATTGCTAACTTATCGATGAAATATATCATACTGACGCTAAGTTACCAACGGGTATATAACTACTTTGCTAAGCTCCTGATGGAATAATCTATTTCGTCAGTAAATATTTAGTAACAGATAATATTTTTCATCTGTAAATTTAGTGACGAAATGTTTTATGTCCATCGATAAATTTAGCAACAGACTAAGAACTTACTATCGCTAAATTCACTGATAGAACATTATGATTTTGTCGGCAAATTAGCGACAGAATATTCTAAATTCGTTGATAAATTTACCTTAATTTAGCGACATAAATGTAAAATTTTGTCGCTAAATTTATCGACGGATATACAAATTTCTGTCACTAAATTTGTTACAGATTCATTTTATCTATAGCTAAATTTTACCTACGACTGTTTCTCCAACAACTCTTTCTATCGATAATTTTCGTCACCAAATTTGTTTCCCAGTGGAATATCTTTATTTTCTGTTTGTAAAATCTATTTTTCTTATAGTTATAAGTTCTTGTTATGTTAATCCCTACTACCTAGAGGAAGAGTCCATTAATTTGGACTAAATTCATATATTTGAAGTGTCAACTTTGCCCCCATTTTAAGTTGTTCATTAAAGGCAAAATAGGGAAGAAAGTGGGAGCCATATGGCTAGAAATTAAGAAGCGAGTAGTAGATTCTAGAGAGTCAAAAGAAGATAAGAGAGAGAGAAGTATCCATAAGAGAGAGAAAGCGCATACCTGAATTTTCTCTGGATTCAATCCATGACCAAACGACCTCCGCTTGAGATGAAATTTTAGTATGTTATTCCTGAGTCTTGCCTCTTCATATCTAACAATTAGAATTTGATTTGGAGCTCTCTAACTTGATACTTTTGTCCAATAGTCCTTGTGTACAAAAGTTTTGTATTTTGCCACCTTTGGCTTATGGTTTTGTTGTGCCAAGGAGCTTCCTTAATGATTGTGTTTACCTCTAGTTGAGCTAGGGAAGAATAAGTTATTGTACCCATTGGATTATTATTGATTAGTAGAAGTTTTGGTATTATTTATTAACGATCCTGTGGTTTTTCCCCACAGTGGGTTTTTCCATATAAATCCTTATATTCTTTGTATGGTTTTAGACTAATTATATTTGCATTATTCTACTGTGATTTTGGTTGGTATTTATTTCCCATCTAACCATACAATTTGGGAAAGGTTGAAGTTTGTTGTTGTTTGTGGAACTGGGTTCCTTTCCTGCTAACAATTCTTGAAGGTCACTTGTATGTTTATACCATATAATAAAATTGCTCTATTTTTTCCTGTTATTTTATATATAATTGAATCCACATTTTCCAATTCACAAACTTATTTTTTTAAAATTAAATGAAATTTATTGAGATAATATAAATGTAAATACACAAGTTCAAGAACTTCTCCACATCCAGGAGAAGCTAAATGAAAATGTAGTAAAAAACTATGGACCAAACCAAAAAGACACTGTGATAGACACAAGTATAAGCTAAAACTTAAACAAACGATATCGTAGTAAGGGTAGTCGTAAACAAAGCATTAACTATTGAAGAGCTATAGATGGTAAAGAGAAACTTTCAATCAAAAGGGGACTCCAGAAGATTCTAAATTAGGGCATTGGGTGGCTTCTTCATCACCATGCTAATCGACCGAGGTAAGGATTATCATCTTAAAAAAACATGCTTCTTTTACTTCGTTTGAACTTTGATTGTCCTATTTAGGGAAGAATCATTGAGATATTCCTCCTATATGTCACTGGTGGAAAGGTGTGGAGTCGTTGACGAGAGGCAAGCATCTTTTTCTTCATGGTCCTTATGTTAAGCAAACAACTTATTTACTTGAGTTTCACCTCTTCTATCTCTCTTATATAACCTTAAGTTCATAGTCGACTGAGTCAATGCTTCCAGTCATCTAATGGAATGACTTACCATAGCATCTTTGGGATTACATCTTCCTACAAGTTGCCTCTTAATCCCTTTTCCTCTTTCATTTTGGCATGTTTTAGGGTTAGCAAAGATTCCACGCTTTGACAACATGTTCACTACAATTAGGTAGTTCTTTTGAGAGAAAAATCAATTCTCTAATCCTTATGATTAGAGAATTCATCACCTCTATATTTGAATGCATCCTTTCTTTGAAAATTTTCAAGTTCCTCTCTTTCCATATCTCCTCAATACTAAAAGCAAATGAAATGATGTAAACTATTATATCCCCTATAGGGTTAGTCTTCAGTGCTCTTAATTTTTCTAATATGACAGTTGTAACAGCCTGGACTATCTGCTCACAGATATTATTCGCTTTGGGCCTTGGCCAGCTAAACCCTCACAATTTTGCTCTTCCTACCCCCTAAAAACCATTTGTAATAGCCCAGACTACCTGCTCACAGATATTGTCCGCTTTGGGCTTTTGCCCAACCAAGCTCTCACGGTTTTGCTCTTCCTGCACACTCACTCGGGAAAATGCATTTATGAGGGAGAGGTTTCCATAGCCTTATAAGGCCTACTTCATTCCCTTCTCTAATCGATATGGGAATCTAACATTCCACCCCCCTTAGAGCCCCAATGTCCTTGTAGCCCACAAGCTTGGATCCACCTATTTGGAGGCCCAGCATCCTTGCTGGCACACAGGCCTGGATCTACCCCCTTAGAGGCCCAGTGTCCTTGCTGACATATCAATCCAGGTACTGGCTCTAATAACAGTAAGCATAATCCCATCCCATCTCCAATGACACTTCTCTTTAATTCTTCTCCATATACTCTCAGCAAAGGCCACTGGAAGAAAAGGTAATATATAGTTTCATTATCACTTATACCTGAAACACGTATGAATATGTTATGTTATTGAGAATGATGTTAGTTGATGATATGAGATGATCTTAGATTGGCAAATGATAAGTAGTTAATGTATGTGAGAATTGCAGATTTGGGTCCTTACTTCTTACAACCTATTAAGCAAGTCTAAGGATTAACCAGACAAACGAATAGGTCATGCCGGATTTTCAGTAGAATATAGAAAAGTTAGGCTAACTACGGGTTTTGGTGGCATTAAGCCTACCCATTCCCTAGTGCCAACACGGCCCAAAAAGGGCGGGTTGTGTCAAGATTGGTCCTACGAAGATTCCTTTGCATTGTCCTCTCTATTTCAGGATCCGTTTCTGTTAAGCCCTCAGATGTTTTGCGAGTCATATACTGAGTAGGAATCTAATTCTAAAACCAAAGAAATTAAATAAACAAATAAAACAAATAAAATAATGTAAAATAAAAACAAGAATAAAGCAAAATAAAAGACACTAAAGTAATGACTAGATTAACAAAACTAAGGTTATCCTAATATTAATGTCCCTGACAATGGCATATAAAACTTGATTGTCTTTTCCTATATGTCTTAATTACAAATTAACCACAAGTGCATAGTATAGTTGTAGCTAGTATCTTCAAGTATAGGTCGATCCTACAAAAATGATGAATACTAGTAGTTACTATTGTACTATTATCTAGTATACGAGTTTGGATTCGATTTGTAATTAAAGAAAATAAAACTTAAGAAAATAAAATAAAATAGGTAGCAATATTGAATAGAGAAATAAGAAATCACTTATGAAATTACCTATATCGAGAATTAATGTCTAGGTTTCAAATCCCCCTAAAAACCCTTAACTAGTTGATCTTTTATCATGCAACTGTTTTATTGACTATTGGATCTTGAAAATTCCTATGGTATGCTAATATCTCTCTCAAGTATCATAAAAAATAATCCCAAGATTATCAACCAAATTACTCAGGTTAAAGTTTATAAGATTGCTTCATTAAATTGTGAATCCTTTATTAGGTTTGACCCTAATCCGGATGATTTATGTCATTCTATCTCTAGGGTTGAAATCAACTCTTTCCAATTATAATAGATTTATTCATATAAGGATTTCTCAATCTCTATGTTATGAAATCAAATTATGATCTAATATTGTGGATCTATTAGATCATATAATACATATATAATTGAATCATGATAAATTAGTCAAAAAAACTTGCATTAAATAAAAGTATTAAAACATTAAGGCATAGATATGGGGTTCATCTTACCTAGATACTAAAGAAATTTAGTTACACATGATAGAAGCAAAATCAAAGATAAACAAATAGAAAGTGACGGATTCATAATTTTAAATCTCCGTTTTATCTCCTTACTAAATGAGGAAAAGTCAAACCTTCTCTAACAAATCTTCAAAATCTCCTATAATTGACCTCCAATCTCTTAGAATTGCCTTCTAGGGAAGTTGAAATCTTGCAATGATTAAATAGAAAGCACATTGACATTGCGTATTATTTTATTTGAGATGTGATTTCTCAAGGCGATGTTATGGTAGAAAAGACTTGTATCAAAGACAATTTAGGGGAACAAAAAAGTGCTTGAGCCTGTGTAAAACCAAAGCTTGATCGAGCCCAATCAATTCTGATTAAATATATATTTTTATTTTACAAATTAAAAGCGATGTTTTATTTTATAATTTTAAGCTTCAGGCCTTAATCCAAATTTTAAACAAACTTTAAGCCCAATCCAAAGTCTGATCAACTCAGGTTTGGCTTGGCCAAGGTCGGGCTTGACTAATTGTGCCAAGCGTAACTTTGAACTGTAATTGGAGAACCCTTTCTTGAATTTTCAAGCATATTCTTTTCTGCCTACTAGTGGATGCCAATCGCTTTCTAGGTCTTTTTGGCTCTTATCTGGCTTAATTCGTTGTCTAAAGCGATAAAACACTACTTGTTGCCTGCTCTCTTAAATGCCTCTGCACTGTAAGCTTATGTCAAGCTTCGTCATCCTCAGAAAGGGAAAGAAAACATTGAACTTGAACTTGATTTAATTAGAAAATGAAAGGAGTACAAAATTAACCAATAGAAAAGGAAGACCATCTGAAGATATCAGAAAAAATGTGTCTCAAAATATATATATATACATTTTGTGTTTTGTCATTAAACTAAACCCTGTGAAATGTAAGAAACAATAAATAGATAGGCATACAAATAAGGCAAGATTGAAGAAGTATTAGAAGGTATGTATATGCTGGAAAATGACTGAAAGGAGTATAATTCTGAATAGCCAGATGACGTAGGTGTAGCCGTGCACGACAAAAGTCTTGTACTCAGTCTTATATTTGGTTGGAAGTTTGGAGTATTTTGGTAGAATAAGGAATCATCAACTTGCAACGTTAAAAGTCAGACGCTTTTAATATTGTGTGTTAAATTAATCAAAGTGTCTGTGAAGGCCGTCGCCTCCTTTATTAGCATATTCTTATGTAAAAGCACAAAAGACGGGATATTCTGAAGGGTTGGATATTCTGATCTCTTTCAACAACACAAACGTGGGGAAATTGGAAATATTCTGTTAAACAAAAGGATCATCCTCTGAAATCACCTATTTTTCCATGTCAGGTAATAAAACCGTTCAGATGCGACGTGTTACAGCCAAATCCCATGCTAATTGCTATACTAGTTACCGCATCCTAAAATGCCACCTTTCTTCTCTTTACCGTTACTCAACCTCAAAAAACCGGTATGTACGATAACTAAACAAGCCAATCGTCACTAATGAAATAACTTGTCTTCCCTTCTCTCACTACTTGTTTTTGTTTGTTGACACAACCACCACCACCACCACCTTCTAGTGGACGTAAAAGGACGTGCCAAAACGGCTTTCCGTTGAGTATAATTGGGATTTTGGGATTATTTTGGGATGTCAACGGCAATGGAGCCACTCATCGAGGCCACCACGCATTCGGACTCTTTGTTTCTGGACCAATCCTACTCCTTCAGGCACTTCCCAGAACCTGATTGGATTTTCGATGAGTTGCCACAAGCCTACGTTGTTTCGGTTTCAAGACCAGATACCGGAGATATTAGCCCCATTCTTCTCTCTTACACCATTGAGTTGCAATACAAACAGGTAAAAAATTACCATACGTCGTTCTATTTCTGTACAGAGAGATTAATTAACATATGTTGAAAGGAAGATAGAAACAGAGCATGACAAGAACAAGAAAACTTCAGGTGAACAATCAATGCACCTGAATTTGTTCTGTCAGGTTTTTTTCTTCTTGAAAATTAGGGTGATTGTTCTGTTACATTTTCCGAGGGTGTACAACGATCATACTTGTTCCAAGTATTTGTGTACAACGATCATACTTGCTCAAGGGAGATGACGAATTCCCTGTCTCAGACATCAGCTGTTATATATCTATTTAAAGCTCTCTGTTTCCCTTTAAAAATTTCTAATACTTTGTGAATAGTGACTTTTTTTTTTTTCAATTTAACAGTTCAAGTGGCTCTTAAAAAAGAAAGCTTCCCAAGTTCTGTATTTACACTTTGCTTTGAAAAGAAGAGCAATTATAGAGGAATTGCATGAGAAACAAGAGCAGGTATTCCAGAATGCAAGATGCATTTCCTACTTTATAACATATATGTGCCTCTTTGTTTCCCCAGCTTCACTTAATTCATGTTGTTGGTAATATTTCAAGTTATAAACATGATTGGTTGACTGGTTTTTTACTTTCTGATTTCTGTATTACTTGTCATTGAAAGGTTAGAGAATGGCTCCATAGTCTAGGAATAGTGGATCATTTGCCAGTTGTGCAAGATGGTGATGAACCTGATGACGGTGCTCTTCCTGTAAATCAAGAAGATAGTGTTAGGAACAGGTGAAGGCATATGATTCAAAATTAAACCCTATTAGGTTCCTTGTAAAAGTTCAAAAGCAATTTATTACTCTAATTTTAATTCTAAGGAAGAGTTCTGCTTTCCAGATATATTCCTACCAAGGCTGCTCTACCGATTCTTCGTCCATCACTAGGAGGCCAACAGGCCATTTCAGAGAGGTCAAAGGTGGCAATGCAGAATTACTTGAATCATTTCCTAGGAGATCTGGATATTGTAAATTCTCGAGAGGTGAGCAGAAGATTCAACTACATTAATAATTGGTAGTTCCTATAATTGTTCAAGTTTTTGTGTTGAGCAATCTCAGATGTTTTTGAACAGGTGCAGCCAGTTTCTTATATAGATGACAATTCATATCTAGGATTCAATTGTTTATGAGATGCTGCAAATCGTCTTGTTTGTTCTTTTTTTTTTTTTTTTGAGTTGTATATGATCAGAACAAACTGGCAATTATCTATTTTAAAATTAGTTTTAATTCTCTAAGTTCTTTTTGTTGTGTGTTTTACGAGATGTCTTTTCTCTTAAAACTATATATTAGGAGATCTTAATCTCCGCATACAAGCTCATATGTAATGACATAATCTCGTAGAGAATAAAAGTTGATACACAGAAAAACTCCTAATACAAATAGGATCTAGAAATTACTCAGAGAGTTTTGTACAAAATATTCCTTACTGCTTATGTTTTTATCCTTATGATAACTATCTGATATTGGAATACAGGTGTGCAAATTCTTGGAGGTCTCTAAGTTGTCTTTTTCAAGAGAATATGGTCCAAAGATGAAGGAGGGCTACATAATGGTGAAGCATCTATCGAAAGTCTCCAGGCAAGATGATAGCGTAGGTTGTTTTCCATGCCAGTGGTTTAGTTGCTGCATTAACAATTGGGAAAAGGTAGTTACATGTTTGATTTCTGAATTCAATACAAATATATCTAATGGACACTCATTTTATATGCATTTATGCTATCAAATAAGTTCCTAATGCTTCGTTGGACATGTCTCTAGTTGACCTTCTGGTCAGGATATTTGTTTATTCAAATTCTGACTAGTATTTTTTAGCAGCACCCAAGTGTGTGCATTTGTACTTCTTATGAGCTAATTCTTTTGCACAGAATTGTACGTAGTTCTCAATTAATGAGTAATTGTAAATCAAACTTTCACATTATTTTCAATCGTCAAGGTGTGGGCTGTTCTGAAACCTGGGTTCTTGGCCTTGCTGGAAGATCCTTTTGAGACCAAACCCCTAGATGTTATATTCTTTGATGTCTTACCAACATCAAATGGCAGTAAAGCGCCCAAAATATGTTTAGCAAACCAGTTGAAAGAGCACAGCTTCTGGCATTATTCTTTTGAGGTCAGGTACCTTATGATATGAAATGACGTATTGAATATTAATTTTGGCTCCACTGCCTAATTGAGAGTTATCAACATGTAAACTGGCAACAGATTTTATCTGGATGTCGGAACATAGAAGTAAGAACCTCAAGTAGTGGTAAAGTGAAAGAATGGGTTGCTTCCATAAATGATGCTGCGTTAAGGCCTCCTGAGGGTTGGTGTCATCCTCACCAGTTTGGCTCCTTCGCCCCTCAAAGGGGTTTAACAGAAGATGGGAGTCAAGCTCAGTGGTTCGTAGACGGACTAGCAGCTTTTGATGCAATTGCTTCTGCAATAGAGGATGCAAAATCAGAGGTTCATTTCTACCTTAGAGCAAGCCATTTGAGTGAGAGTATGGTTTTTCTTGTAATACTCACCCTTTAAATGCCTACACTTCAGATATTTATTACTGGTTGGTGGCTTTGCCCTGAACTTTACCTAAGACGCCCTTTCCGAGATCATTCCATCTCCCGGCTTGATAATTTGCTAGAAGCTAAAGCTAAACAAGGTGTCCAGGTGCATATGGTTTATAACTTTCATCACTCTTATTTGTCAACTTGTCATAATGTGCAGATTTCTTGATAATATGCACCAATCTTTGAGTGTTCCGTTTTGAAAGCATTCTTTGACTCCTATTTGGGTTCTGATTTACCAGCTATAAGTTCTCATTCCATGACTTTGCAGATATATATTCTTCTTTACAAAGAGGTTTCCGTTGCTTTGAAAATTAACAGTATGTACAGCAAAAAAACACTCCAGAACATTCATGAGAATATAAGGGTATTGCGTTATCCGAACCATTTTTCGACAGGAATATATTTATGGTATGTATTAAGTTGGACATCAATTTTCTCTTATGCACTGTTCATTGTTAGGCCATAAATTTTGCTGCTTTATTTTCAGGTCACATCATGAAAAGGTTGTGATAGTCGACCATCGGATTTGCTTTATCGGAGGATTAGATTTATGCTTTGGTCGTTTTGATACGATTGAACACATAATTGGAGATTGCCCTACCAAAGTATGGCCAGGGAAAGATTACTATAACCCGAGGTATTTTCTTCATTTATCAGATAAACCGATTTGAAACGGTCAATATATTCTCAGTTACTGCTTCTGTTACGATGGTGAAGCAATGGCAGAAAGTTCAAATTAGTTGCATTCCATTGCCAATGACTTCCTAAAAAGTGTGAAGATCTTATGTGCATTTCTGGTATAAAACGTTAACATTTTTGTTATGGCTAGAGAATCTGAACCAAATTCGTGGGAAGATGCAATGGAAGACGAATTGGATCGTAGAAAATATCCGCGAATGCCATGGCATGATGTCCATTGTGCTCTCTGGGGTCCACCTTGTAGTGATATTGCGAGGCACTTTGTTCAACGCTGGAACCATGCGAAGGTTGATCTTCAACCTGTCTCTTCTCTTCTCACATCTTTCAACCCATTTGATTCTGATGTGACAGTGCTTTTTTCAGCTAAGCAAAGCCCCCCGTGAGAAAACAATTCCATTGCTCATGCCTTACCATCATATGGTGCTCCCTCATTATCTGGGAAGAAGTAGAGAAATAGACATTGAAAAAAGCGAGAACGATGAAGAAAACAAGCAAGGCATTAGCAGACAAGATTCTTTCTCTTCAGTGTCCCCAATGCAAGATATACCACTCCTTTTGCCTCATGAAGCTGACACACCTGTTGCTCACAGTGTATATAACAAGTTAACGGACAATAATCTTCTTAATCAGCCAACTGGGTTCCCTGGAAGATTTTCGTTTGTCAGTCCTAAGCTTCATATTTTGGTTCCCAGTACACCAGCAAAAGATTCTAATGATGAACTTGATTCTGTGGATATTGCAAGTAATATGCAGCCAGATGACTGGTCAGAAGCGTCAGAGAAAGATGACCATGATGGTTTTGCAGAGGAGTATGGGCAAGTTGGGCCACCTGTTTCATGTCATTGTCAGGTCAGATATGCCTTACAAATTCTACCGACATGGCTCCATGAGTGACCCAAAATTTTTGGTGGTTTTCTGCTTTTATTCCTATTCCTTAGCATTACATCTGTTTTATTTAGTTTAATTAGGATCCTAGTTCTCTACATAATAGCGTCTTTCCTTTGGTAGCATAATCGATGCAACTCGCCTAGCATATCATATCAATCATAGAATGATCAGGGTAAGATGAATGCTGAACAACTAACCATTTATCTCTTAACTTCGACTTTGTGAAATGTGATCCGTAGGTTATCAGAAGTGTCAGTCAATGGTCTGCTGGTGTGAATCAACCAGAGGAAAGCATTCATAACGCTTACTGCTCTCTCATTGAGAAAGCAGAACATTTTGTATATATAGAGGTAACTCCCTGAAGAGAAATTCTTCATCTTTTCTCTTTCTCTTGTTGACATGTATCAAATGTCAACCTACGTAAATGTTGAATTAGTTATTCATGATCCCATGAGATGCCAACGTGTCTGTCTAATCTAAAAGATTAATTTATATCTGTTCCATAATAGTAAGGATAATATTCTAGCTAATACTTCCACTTAATTGGCTGCTTGTTTCAGAATCAGTTTTTTATATCAGGTCTTCATGAAGATGAGGTTATACAGAACCGTGTCTTGGAAGCATTGTACAGGCGCATCTTGCTTGCCCGAAAGGAACAGAAATGCTTTCGAGTTGTAGTTGTTATACCACTGCTACCAGGCTTCCAGGTTCATCTCTTGGTTTTGATTCTAAAATTCCACTTCTAAACAAAGTTTACGTAGCTTCTCTAAATTTTGTTGTCCCAGGGAGGTGTTGATGATGGTGGGGCAGCAACTGTAAGAGCCATTATGCATTGGCAGTATCGGACCATTTCTAGAGAAAAAACTTCGATACTGTATAATCTCAACGCATTGTTTGGCCCCAAAACACAAGACTACATTTCCTTTTATGGCCTGAGGACACACGGTAGGCTTTTTGAGGGTGGTCCTGTAGCAACAAGTCAGGTACCCAATCAGTTCATTTATGGTTTCTGCCTATTTTCACACAGAAAGTGTTCTACGACTGAGATCATATAATTATTTGTTTCATAATTAATCTGCACCAGATTCCCCATAGTCTTCTCACATTGAACTCGATCGTATATGAATCTCTCAGCTTTTCTTGCATGATCCTCCAGATGTTAAGGTTTCACAAGTCCTCAACCCATGCTCCAAAGAAAAGCTTTAACATGTTAGAAAAAACATACAACCCAAATAAAAGATTTAAAGTAAAGTGTTATCCATAACAGTGAACTCGTTTATGAACCTCTCAGCTCCCCTCGCATCAGCATCCAATCCTTGAGGTCTGCCTAGTCCTCAACCTACGCCCCAGAGAAAAGCAGAGGTAAGAACAAACAATGGCCCCAAAGAAACCTAGCTCTGAACTCTAGATATAGTTCCCGACCTCTATCATTTTGTCATCCAGACTTGGTACTTTATTTTCTTCTAAGATCGGAGTATGTTAAACTGGTATAATTCCACTTATAACCAAGCTATTTCTCTTTTACAGTTGAGCAACATATTTTGGGAATTCTAATATTATTCTTTCAATTTCCAAAAAGAAAACATATTCTTGGAATCATGAGGGCTGTTATCTACTTTCTTCTTACTTGATTGAGTAATTGCACTTATTTTTATTTTGTTGCAAGTGGTTGAAATTTGGGATTTAACTTTCAGGTTTATGTGCATAGCAAGGTTATGATTGTAGATGATCGTATTGCCATAATTGGATCATCTAATATCAACGATAGGAGTTTGCTTGGTTCCAGAGATTCGGAGGTACTACGATTACATTTTATTATCCTCGTGCTTACCTTCTTAGGTTTATCATGTTGCATCAGCTTGTGCGTTGAAATATTCTTAGAAGATGAAGTATTCATTCGAGTCATCATGTTTCATTGTATCAATTATATTTCTTGGTTCAGATTGGAGTAGTTATTGAAGATAAAGAGTTTATTGACTCATCTATGAATGGAGAACCCTGGAAAGCTGGAAAATTTACATTTAGCCTCCGAGAAGCACTGTGGTCAGAGCATCTTGGTCTAAAAGCAGGAGAGGTTTGTAAAAACTAAGCTGATCGATATGAATAAATTCATTGTTCTTTCATACAGAAATAGTGTCTAAATAAAGGTACTATGTTAGGGCTTTGTTTATGAAATAGCTAACCAGATATCAAAGTTTCTATTCCTTATTGCTTGTATACAAATTTCCAATCATTGACTGACAATACTTAAACCCAGGTTGATCGAATCAAAGATCCTGTTGCAGAGACAACTTATACGGATTTATGGTTGGCAACTGCAAAGGTAAGATGTTGGAAGGTATTCTTGTTATTTTCCAATGGCTTGACGTTTTCAACTTATTCATGCCTTCAAGTACCATCCCTTTCCTAACATAATATAGGATCTTTCTTCCGGAAGAGCTTGCATCAATACTCTATCCCAATGCGTTACTAAAAAATATACCATTTTGAGGGGAAGAAAGAAAAAAGATGCCTTGCATCCAATTGACAAGATTCACTTACCATATTATTGTTAATGGAAAGTTGTTATTCCCATTGCACGAAGCCAATTGCTTAAAGATTTTGTGATCAATTTTCACTTATACAGTAACCTTGCTTACTGCTAAGCTCTTGACAAATGAATATATCTAGATCACGTTTTCTTTCTTCCTGGAGAGCTAATAACTCTTTGCTAAAATACCTGCAGGAAAATTCAATGATTTATCATGATGTTTTCGCTTGTCTTCCCAATGATCTTATACACTCGAGGTAGAGTTGAAACATGAAGATTTTATATTCTTCTTTATTTGAAACTCTCTAAGACGCATTCTCTTTTGCTGCCACCAAGCAGATCTGCTCTCCGACAAAGCATGCACTCTTGGAAAGAGAAACTTGGTCATACTACCATTGATTTAGGAATTGCGCCGAATAAGTTAATAACTTATGAAGATGGAGAAGCTAAGCAGATAGACCCCATGGGGAGACTGAAATCAGTAAGGGGTCATCTTGTTTCATTTCCCTTGGATTTTATGTGTCAAGAAGATTTAAGACCGCTATTCATGGAGAGTGAGTTCTACGCATCTGCAAAAGTATTCTACTAAATTATAGGCTTTCCCATAGACGAAATGTACAGAAGCTTTACATATTCTCTGCACTATGATTTAGCTGATGCCATAAGTAGTGGCGGCTAGGACAGAAGACGCGGGGAGACAACAAAAAGCAAATCATTTAATTTATAAATTAAAATAAGTAAATTATTAAATTACAATAGTCGTAATTCTTATTATTAATTAATATGAAATAATTAAATAATATATATTTAGCTTATAGTAAATTAGCTTATGAAAAGCACAAAAATAGAAAATAAAATCAAAATTTACGGTTTTCTTAAAGCATGAAAATAAAAAGAAACCATAAAGAAAATAAAAATAACAACTCAAAGTCTCAAACAAACATTTTTTGTTGAATCTAAAATCCAAAAAACGACAGCGGAAACAAACAAGAGCGTAGATTTTAGTGAACGTAAAAGACCAGAGACCGTTTTTTATTCAAAATATGATAATATTAGAAGTAATTGTACATTCCTATAATTTTCTTTTTAAAATTCGGAGTTCTAATATGGTACTGTACCAGTATCAATTAAATATCGAATACCATTTTAGGTCATTTTTTAAATTTATTAAATAATTCTTGAATTTTTTAAAAAATTGTAAAATAGTTCATTGTCATATTGTACAGCTATACTGTATATTTTTAATCATGTCTCTAAAAATCAAAATAATAAATAATAGTCACAATTAATATGAAATAACAATAATTTCCAGATATTTTACATATAAATAATAACCACAATTTATATGAAAAAATAATCATTATCATACAAATATAAAATTAAGAACAATATAAAGTATTTAAAATATTACAATTTCAATTTTCATTATATAATAAGTAATAATTACATCAAAACATCCAATAAAAAGAATAATAAATATCCTTAACTCTCAAATTATTATAATTTACAAGAAGAGTTCGTGATAAGGAAACAACCAAGTAGAATTAAAACATGGAACAAAAACATATATTATTTAATTTATTATCAATTAAATATATTAAATATTTTGTTAATTAAAATTAATTAATACTAAAATTATAAATTTCTTAATTTAATTTAATTTATAAAATTAATTTAATATTT
>JAOTJB010000007.1:6608044-6619931 GCA_027123815.1 Erythroxylum minutifolium | reverse complement strand
ATAATAAATAATAAAATTTTTATTATTTTAAAATAGAAAATATAAAAAATTATTTATCACGGTTATGAATAAATTTTTTATATTTTTTCTATATTAAAATAATAAAAAATTTATTACTTCAGTATTAAAATCACAACTGACTTTTTAATTAGACATGATTTTTGTTTTAAAATCATAGCAGTAAATCTCCTACAAACACTATTTTAATGTAAGAGGTATAATAGTTATTTATTATAAATTACATTCTATTCCATCCATCTTCTAAATAATATTTCACTACATTACATTATAAACTCTTCCATCTCTTCCAAACAACTTTTCACTATATTACATTCCATTTTATTATAAACCGTTCGGTTTCGTTCCATTACATTCTATTTCATTCCATTAGTTAACATCCAACCAAACAAACCTAAAAGATAAAAAAGAGATCACTTTATCTGTAATCACCTCATTCACATTCAATTGAGAGGTGGATCCCTCCTTTCTAAAACTATAGCTTCCATGTGAACCTCCAAAAATACGAGGAAAAGAGTTTTCAAAGGTGATTGATCATTGGCATAGGCTCAGTCTAAAAATATGTTTTAGAAAAGCACAAGTTTTTAAAGACTAATTGTGCAATCAAATTTTGGATCAAAATAAAAAGAAAGCAATACTAATTTGACATGGCTCTTAAGTCATTCCCATTACCGAAGAATTTAACATCATGCTATTTTTCAATAACATCATATAAAGATAAACTCAAATGCAACATATGAAGCATTCTTGAAATTGAGTGATTGCACTGAAATTTAATTGTATTGGTGCAATATAACTCCTTATTTTTATGTTATTTAAAAACCGGTGCACAGTATTCCACGATTTCATTATCATCGCACTCAGTCCAAAATCTCTCAATAAAATA
The DNA here is from genome assembly GCA_027123815.1 of Erythroxylum minutifolium. NCBI lineage: Eukaryota > Viridiplantae > Streptophyta > Magnoliopsida > Malpighiales > Erythroxylaceae > Erythroxylum > Erythroxylum minutifolium. The sequence continues at coordinate 6,619,027 of JAOTJB010000007.1, read as the reverse complement.
GTCTGAAAAAGTCTTGATATTACGCATCTAATGCATTATGATATCATGTGTAGTGTAGATATCACATAATGCACACTATAAATGTATCTTTATAGTGTAGATATCTAATGCATACTTAAACTGAATGTGCTAAAAAGTGATCTTTTTGATAAATTTAAAGATATATTTATTTTAGATCTCTTTTTGTAGATTAGTTAGTTAGATGTCGGGGCAATGATATCAATTACATTGATATATTGATGACAAGTAAGAAAGAAGCAAGTCATTTAACATTTTTATCATATCACAAATTGAGGGTTTTAACAGGGTGAACTCGCTGAGCAAGTGGGGAGGGGTGGTGGAAGAAGACGCAAATGGCCGATATGTCATCCATCGCCATGCCCTTCCTCTTGCGTTTCCATGCATGCGCGGCAGACTCCGCTAAGCGCTTAGCTGCTTTTGCCCTATTTGGCGTTGAAGAAACAATTTGAACAGCCTCTTGATTGGAGATCACATCCCATACCTATACAAAAAGCAAGTGATTATAGACACCACACCACAAACTATCATCAATGTTACCCTTGGCTTAAATTCCAGATATCACATATGAGAAACTACACAACTATTATGCATACCCCATCCGTAGCTAATATGACGAATTCATCTCTGCTGGTTATGTGCCTTTGCATAACTTCTGGCACCGAAATTACTCCATAATCCTTTACACAGTAATCTCCAAAGGCTCTAGACATTGCCAGTCCAGGTGATTCCTCATCTGGTAGCCAAACTCTATGTACCCCTGGCTCATCAGCCAAACAGAAAACTCGGCCCTTGCATTGAAGTATCCGTTCAGCTTCCCCTGCATATGGGTTGGGTATTATTATTATTACCCTAAGAACCACCTGGTTTTCAGTATTTTGAAGTGGGGAGCGACTAACCAGGTAAATTGGGCTTCAAATCCTCAGTAAGCTGAACAGGTACCAAGCTTCCATCATCCAAAGTCGTAGCTAAAACAGCCCTCGAATCACCAACATTTCCCACAAAGATGATTTCGCCCTAGGAAATAATACATCAATGTCATCCATGAGAACACAACAATCGCAAAAATTGTATCGCACTCTGCTCTTGATTATAATATAATACGCTTCCTTCTGTCTGTCATATGTTAGTGTTACAGAAGCAAAACGAATATAAATCCTCTAACCTGTTGAACAATTGTCAAGGCAGTTGTTCCACTATCAAAAGAATCAATCTTACGGTACTCCTCTAGCTCCTGATCAACGGCAGCACAAGTCTTTAGATATGAACGTTTCCATACATTGAATCTTTGATGTTTTTTATCTGTTTCCAGGTCCATGTCTGGATCAAGTGCAGCTTGAGCAAGTGCCTCCTGCCAATTACACAACAGAGATGAAGGCATTGATTCTCGTACCTTCTTCGCCACATAATGGCCCCATGGACCGTGTCCATCAAATATGCCGCAAAACATCATATCTTCTTGACATCCAAACTCCTTCGTCCATTTTATTGAAAGAAAGAACCATCATTCAGATTGTAAAACACACAGAAAGAAGAAAACATCAAACATTCGAACTCAAAAGGATTGAGTGAATGTGTATGTAGAAACTAAGAGGAGGCTTAGTTTAGCTTGTTCTCCTTAACCATTAAACAATCGAAATAAGCAGATAATCATCTTCCAACTACACCAATTTATAGTGCTTACCTCCCACACAATGCAGCAATCTTGGTTCACTCCTTTTTCACCTCTTTTTGAAAAAACTGAGGCTAAGTTTCTTGAACCAGCAAGGTTCACAAAGCCAGAAGATCGCAATAACAAGTCATTTTTCTTTGCTTCTTTCGCCATTGCTTCCACTGCCTCCCTTCCATCACAACTTTCCTTATACTTCCCTTTCCTTAAAGACAACAATCCACTGAACATGGAGGATATGCGCCCCATTGTCTAATGTTCACTTCAATGGCCACCACACCCACCGAGATATAGAGTGTTTCTATGCTTTTGTAGATTCAAAAGGCTGAAAGTTCCAACGTAAAAATAAACAACACATAAGAACCACAATTCTAAAAACAAAAAACTATGCAGGATTCTCAAGGAAAGAAGCCTTTTGCAGGCTTTTTAGAACTATAATTTCCCGAGTGCCAAAAGTTGTTTTAAGATTCGATTTCATACGGGAAACGGAAGGAAAGGACTTTGTCTGAGTCAGAAAGTTGAAATCCCAATTTAACAACAGTCTGCAAGTCTGTGAATCTGAGAGACATTACAGTGAAAATCCAATCTGATATGGATTTCCTAAATCCCATTTGAAATTTCATAGATAAGCATAGCCAACTCATTGTACTTTAATTTTTTAATTTGTTTTCTGAAAAATTACACCCAACGTAGTACAATCACCAACCCTTTGGCTCAGTTGAGCTCAGATTATCAATGAACAGTTGAATTCTTCCTTTGTTTTTCTTTTAGATGTTTTTAGTCCATTTCACCTATAAATCAAGCAAAGGTTTGACCCTTTCTTCTACATTTGTTAGGAACTGAAGACACGAAAATGGAGTCGTGTCAGTTTATAGAAAACGAAACCATCGTTTCCATCTGAATTCTAATTTATGCGCACAATTTCTTTGAGGATATGGTTGAAAACTCTGGTTCAAGAATTTACATCCTTAAGAAACAACAACCTGTTTCAGTACAGGTAATAACTACTTTCAGGAAGAGAAACTTTGAGAAAGTTCAGTTTGGAAAGCTTTCCCAGAAACCCAACAAATCAAAATAAAAGTTTTGCCAGAAAGGGATAAAGAACAGGTCAGATGATGGTTTCCTATACATATCTATATATTACAAGCTAAGAAGAGCATAGAAAAAGAAAAACCTTTTATCTAATTCATAACTACTTGTTGAAAAGAACAAGAAAGGTAAACTATTTAACGAAAGAAGATGACACGAGACCTTGGAGGAAAATAAATCAGAGTTGGGGAATCTGATGGAAGAAGCTTGAAGAGAGAAGCTGAGAGAGAGAGAAGCAGCCATGGTGTATGTAAGAAGAAGCAATTTTGTTGTGTGGTTGCGTTGCGAGCGTGTTACCAAAAGGCTTTCTGTTGACAGTCACTGTTTCTTTCTTGTGTATATATATATATACGTACATTATTAAAAGATAGCTGTATATTATTCATACGACACGAGATTCATTAAGCAACTGATAAATAATGTATGACTAAAATTATTATAAGCAAACACGTTGAGAATTATAATTTGAACTATAACAACTAAAAGTAAGCCTGATTTGCTTGAATAAACAATGTCAATGTCAATGATAGGGATGATCAATTATTTTTATCATTATTGAACTTTCCTGAAGTAATCAAAACTATTTTTCAACTGTTCATGTCATGAGGAGACAGATAAAGATGGTTTTTCTTCAGAAGCAGAACTGCCCTTTGTCTAGTATCTTCAGGAACCTTAGCTTGTTAACTCTTCCGACCTTCACATTACATTATTTGTGGTCCCATACCCACCAACGGCCACAGTCTCCATGTTCACGGAGACAGAGAGGCAAAGACTTTTCCTTGAGGACTCAAGACCCACTCTGTAATGTCGATTTAGACACAACGCTTTACTTTTAAGTTTTAACCACAAAGATCTGTGGATTTGGAGACGTGCCCAGTAACGTTTCACCTTGCTAATGACATTGACACCTCTCTTTCTCTGGGTTAACCTGCGCTTTTTATTTGTAGGTAAACTAAAGATTGAATCAACTCAACTTGCATTATATTATGGGCAAACTAAGTCAACCCAACTTGCATTAGTTAGCCCCACTTACTAAGTTTCATTAAAGCTCGACACAAGTAAGTTTAGGACGACATTTCGCATGTACCATCACCATAACAATCGCAAATTCTGGTTATAAATGTGGTAACGTTTCTCGTCAATTTATTAATTTCCCGTACGAGCATTAACTTACCAAACATGGTATTCGAGCATTCAACAACCACTTGATGAGTCGGTGATGCATGGGGCCAGGATAAAGTGGGGATCAATGCCCCAGCAAATCTGCCACGCACCGGTGAACAAGCCTGTGTGGGATGGTGTACAAGACACTGACATGTGTATATATACATGCTTTCGGAAAGTGCGTCAACGCGTGCTTCTCGTTTTCCCATTGGTGATTGCAGACTGAAAGTCATTTTTGTCAACTGTTATAATAATACAGTATTATGACGTTCATGATTCAGCTAAAGGCCCAGCTTTAATTGGGTAGCTACAGTTGACCGACAATGATTTTGAAACAAATGTTAGATTGAATCACCACAAGTGCTTGAAAAGGTCATATTTTCGGTGCCAATATTCCGTTAGTGGGAGTGGGAGTGGGATACCATAGCATCCAATGAGAGACGTTGAGGTTCCACCGAAGCAATTATAACAGGCCATGTTACAATCTACCATCATATAATAGATGTGGTTAAAAGTACAGAAATTTACAAAGATACAGTGGATAGTATTATTGCATATGTATATAATATAATAGATGTGGCTTCATTAACCTCAGAAAATCTGAAATTCAACTCTAGTCTAGTCCTTATGTCTTTTATAACTATGTTTCTACAGCACTACTTGTAAAAGCTCTTCAAAGTATAATTTCAGTCCTCCAGGTATCTAAAAGTAAATGCAGTCAACCCCTGCTTATACCCTTATTTTATTTACTTATTGAAGTATATTGGGTAAAATGTGAAGTGTCCTAAACTTTGGCCTGGAGGATCAAAAGAGCCCAACTAGTATTAAGTATCCTTTTCTGCAAAACCAAGCACTTCTTCATTTGCATCTTGCAGATGTCTTTGCCTAGAAGAGGAGAAGATAATGATGCTTTACAGCTCCCTTGTACTATAAACATGACAATCTCCCAGAAGAAATCACCATAGAAAATTATGTATATTGTACCATCTTAACTGTTGAGTTTGGCTCATTTGTTTGTCTCATATTAGTTGGAGAAAATAATTGAAACAAAGCTCTTGCCTATATAAGGAAGGGTGCTACCTCTTTAGTTAGTGCACCAATATAAAGTCAAAGATTTGTATGACAAATTTGACTCTAGTTAAATTCATCTTTTGATGTGAGAATTTGAGGATATGTTTTGGGTATTTCTTTGTAGGTGTATTAGTGTATTGGGATATTGGGTGAGAGGAAAAAATATATGATTATAAGAATTTTTCACATAGTGAATTTTCTTCTCAGTGCCTGTGGTTTTTCTCCGGTTTAGGAGTTTCTGCATAAATTCTCTTGTGTTGTTATTATTTCTCTATTTTCTGATATTTTTGTTTATGAAATATCCTAGGATATGGATTTGGGAGGTCTAAATTCCCAATAATTGGTATCTGAGTATGCTCTGCGGTCACAGTTTTGACTGATTTTTTACATCAGAAAGATTTTATTAAGAAAGGTTCATTTGGTGCAGTAGAGCTTTGGTGTGGTAGTGTGGAAGTGCATGTCTAGGAAAGTTTTGACTAAGGAAAGACTTGGTATTTAAGTGTGTCCTTTGTGACCCACCTCTCTTTCCTAAGAACTTACCTAGTGTACTGTTCATTTTTACGGTAAAATTTATCAAGACAGAAGAGCACAAAAAAATATTAGGAAATAGGACTTCGAATCCTATCAGATTTGAGGTGGAGAAATTCGACGGGAAAATCAATTTTAGCTTGTGGCAATGCAAGTCAGGGACATTTTGATTCAGTCGGAGTTACACAAGGCATTGAAAGGCAGACAAATCCCTGATATCAGCACTACTATTAGTGATACTGAAAAAACAGCTAGTACGGACAGATCTAGTATGAGCTAGGAAGATTGGGAGGATCTGGATTTGAGAGTGAAAAGTGGGATACATCTGTGTTTGGCCAAGAATGTCTTTGCAAATGTGTATGGAATATGTGTGGCAAAAGAGCTTTGGGAAAAGCTCGAGGAGTTATATCAAACAAAGGGTATCTCAAATCGAGTATACCTGAAGGAGCAGTTTCATACACTGCAGATGAGGGAAAGTGCTACAATTTCAGATCATTTAAGTGTTCTCAATGGGATCGTCTCTACAATGGAGGCAATTGGAGTTCATATAGATGATAAGGATCAAGTTTTGAGACTCATCTATTCTCTTCCACCTTCCCATGAACATATGAAACCTATTTTGATTCATAGGAAGGAGAAGATAGTTTTTTTTTAAGTTACCGGAAAACTCTTTTCAGAAGAGAAAAAACTGGGTGGTGGAAGAAATGTTCCTCCGAAAGACTCAGCTTTGGTGGTAGCTGGATATAAGAAGAAGAACTCCATGAAGAAAAATATAGTACGCTGGACGTGTAGACAATCTGGGCACGTAAAGAAAATTTGTCTGAGAGGTGGAGGGGGTTCAGTAAGAGGCTATTGGTCAGTTAATGGAGAGACTGACAATGTTACTAACATTGTCTTCATAGATAATGATTTTGCTCTCTAAAAGGGGGCACGTACATCCTTATGACATGCGACTAATCCCAAATTTGCCATAATAGAGGATATGTTACTGTTAGTCGGTCCAAAAAGTTTACACACGGGCATTGGTTTGGCATTGATGCAAGGTGTGTGGTGGAATTTATTTCGATGACTGATGAACTTCCAGAAAAGCCAAACATGGGAGTTACACTATAAATTTTTTCAGCAAGGTTATTTTCGACATGTGCCGAAGTGAAAGGCTTGGAATTGGTTATTCTGAGTGGGTATGCTTTTATGGTGGAGCATGATGCTGTGAAGCATGATAATTCTCTACATGGAGAGTTATGTTATTTTCAGGAGATTTGAGATGGAGTGTGGTTGTGGGTTCAACCAAAGTCGTCAAGGTGGAGATTGTTGAGTTTGGCTCATTTGTTTGTCCCATATTGATTGAGGAAAACAATTTGGCCAAGACTCTTGCCTATATAAGGAGGGTGCTACCTCCTTGATTAATGCACCAATACAAAGTCAAAGATTTATACGACAAATCTGACTCTAATTAAATTCCTCTTTTGAGATGAGAGTTGGAGGATTTGTTTTGGGTATTTCTTTGTAGGTGTATTGAGGTATTATGTGAGAGGAAAATTTGTGTGATTGTAAAAAATTTTCACAAAGTGGATTTTCTTCTCGGTGCCTGTGATTTTTCTCCTATTTAGGAGTTTCCACGTAAATTCTTTTGTGTTGTTATTATTTCTCTATTTTCTGATATTTTTGTCTATGAAATATCCTTGGGTGTGGGTTTAGGAGGTCTAAATTCCCAACAGTAACCTCCGTTTTTAAGAATGCATAATCATTGCACACATATACTCAAATCAATATCCTAGGAACTAATGACAACTTGTGTTACAGGAGACATCTTAATGAAGTGCAGCACCAAGAAGAGAGAGAGAGAGAAACCAAATCTCATATTGCTTTAGATTCATAGCTAGCTCTTAACAGGTTAAAATTTTCATGTGATCAGCTTGGAACTGCCTCAACAGCTGTAGAGACTCCTGATATATAGAGGTTAAGGTCCACATTACTAGTCGTGTTGCCAAGTCGTGTCGGTCTGTCTTTTGTTTCCTCAATTATGTTCTCCAAGAAGAAGGCATGACGAAGTTTAGTCCAATGGGTTATATACTTTGTCTATCTCTAATCTTTTTAAAGTTTTCTCCTAAGTCCTTAAAGTTTAACCTAAACACAAAAATCTAATAACAATCTCAAACAAATATATTAGAAAAGACAGAAAATTAAACAAAAATTATCCGAAACCTAACACAAAATGCATTATAACAACTACCCGCACATAATGTTTTGCTTGTCCCGAAGCAAAGTTAAAGGAAAATAAAAACAAACAAGAGAGAATTTTATCAAATTAAAAAATTATCAAAAATCAAGACTGTCTTTTCAATAATTTTCACAGTTATTCACAAATCAAAAAAAACTCGTATTAACACAATCTAATAGCTCTTCCATGCATACCCACAAATGTCACTTCCTCACAACATCTTTCAAGTGATTGATCGTGGAAGTGTTTACACTCTTTACATTTAATAAAAGTATACCTCCATAAACTTACTTATTAATCAAATCTCCATCACTTAACCACGATCAAGCATCAATCAAAAGGTCTTTTCATTTGGTTGTAATGAGGCTAGGATAAAGTTATGTCATTTGAAAATTTTAGTTACTCTTTAAATACAAGAGCAATTCTAAGAATAAAGTAATTAATCATAACTACTACTTCACAAATCCCAATCACAATTTTTTTCCAAACTTCTCCAGCCTTTTATTTTAATACCCTTTAATTTAAGGATCGGGTCTCTCTCCTATTATTTTCTTTCTTGTTTTTATATATTCATTTTTAAAAAATATTATTGCAAAAACCACATCTAAGCTTATTGTCACCTAGCCGTGTGAAACAACAACTTTCTTTTCTTTGATACTTTTTTTTAACAAGAAAGGACTCACAATTGTAATAAAGATACTCTATTTAAAAGAAAATTCAACCCCAGACATGGATAACCAAATTAATCCCACACTTTAATTTACATAATGACTCAATCACTAAATTCCTCAAATGCTTTTATTCCTAATAGAAGGTCAAACAATTGAGAAACAAAATGATAAATAGTTTATGACTCATAATATTACGTAAAAGAAAGAACATGGAAAAAAGGCTTAAAATTGGCTCAGTTAAGATGTATAAAAGGTTGGCCTTTTAAGTTAAGTGGTTAAACCTATTTGCTTTAATCATTTTAATGCTCAGTCGCAATTTTCATGTGACAACCATTTGACATTCAATCTTTAAAGCTCAAATTTTCACCAATTGTTTTAAGGTAATGCAAAAGAATGACCATCCAAATTGATAATTAGTATTCATTCCATATTCAATTATCAAACTCTTGCTTTAAAAATTTTTAAGTTAATCTATCAAGAATTGGATTTAAAAAATTAATCCATTAAACAATCTAATCATTAAAAATTTTGAAAAACAAGAAAACAAAGTATGAAAATAAAACCTTGTAAACATTAGACAAATTAGTAAACAAAACTAGTCGAAAACAAAACCCATACCCTACACTTTAAAATCACATTGTCCTCAATGTGATCATGTATAGGTAGAAAAGGAAATAACGAGAGTTAAGCAACATTAGATTTCCATCGTTGTATAGTTTGATACAAAGTCTTACTTCCAACTGTCTTGCCACAAACACATAAAGGTAGGGAAAAATTAGCTTAGGGCTTTTGAGAGGTACAAGACATTAATAGAGTGGGGCCCGACCAAGTTTATAGGCTTTGATCTCGTATTTGGTTAAAGAAGTTGGTTAAGCATAGCCAAGGTGGGCAGAGACGCGACCAATCTGGTTTAAGGCTCGACCAAGGCAACTCCTCGTGTTTGCCTCCACCAAATACAATAAAACTCCCTTTTCATTTAATTGTGCCTGCATCTCATCAAAAACAATTAACAAATCAAAGCACCTATTATAAATCAAATCTTAGTTAAAATTTTATTTTTAAAAAAAGGAAATTTGTTTGTTTGAATTCGTTTACCTTTTGTTCAAAGTAAAACTTATTTCTGCAAAAATAGCAGCCTGACCATTGGAGCTTTATATGGACATATCTGAGGCTTATGAGATCTAAATGAGGTGATTAAAAAGCTTAAATTCAATCCAACATTTTGGGTCATAATTCCTATGTAAAACTTAAGGCCCAAAAGTGCTATTTTAAGGGCTAAAAAGGCTAAGAATTTGTTTTTGGCCCATAATTTTAACTACAGGGCTTTGTTAAGAGGATCCGTTGGAAAGCTGAGAAATGAAGCCATAATTTATATGAAGAGATCATGACCTAAATATGAAGACATTAAGGTCAGAAAGAGAGGGAAAATATCAGGGCGAAAATAGAGTTTCATACATAGTTTAGGAGAGCAGACGTGGGGACAAACAAAATAAGAGAGATTTCTTCATTCTTTCTGATTTACTTTTTTTAAAAACACTAAGCTTTGTGAACAACTTAGGGAGAATCAATTTAGTTTTTTCACCATCATTAATTGATAGTTAGAGAAAGCGAACAAGAGTTTCACTCCCAGTCATCATTCAAGGTTCTTTTGTTCTTTATTTTTTTGGTTTGATTTCAGATTTTTCTTGTATCAATTTCTTTCTGATACAATGGGATTTACTGGTTTGAATTCAATTAATATGAGTATTGTTTTCATTTTGATGATGAGCTAAATTATTCTTACCTAAGTTTGTATCTAGATTTAATTGAATGTCTTAATTCGATAATTCTCATTAATATATATCTTGCTTAGATTGATTGTGTTGTGTTGAATGCTAGGATAATATATTGGCCACCTATTAGTCTTAAGATATTGAGAGAAGAATCAAAAGATGAAACTTGATATTGGAACTAAATAATCAACTACCCTAAGAATGAATTATAAATATAAGTTCTAGAGGTTGCTTAATTCGTAACTTCAAATAGTAGGTAATTATTAGTTTATGAATATGAGAACTATTAAATTGAAAATTTCTAATTTGATTGAAGAGAGAATAAAGCTGCAAATTATATTAATGGGAAATTTAAGAATTTAGGCTTTAAATTGGATAGAAGTGCAAACCTTAGGTTATCTTTGAAAGGTTTATATCAGCTCTTACGATTCATTCATTTAGTTTAATTTCACAACCTCTATACCTTCTTGAATTTGATTCTTTAATTTCTTGTTTTTAATCAAGTTATTACAATTACCAACTTCCTTGTGAGACGACGTAGGGTTTTATGTAACACCCCATTACCCTAAGGTACGCATCGGGACGCCCGTAGGTCATTTCGACACATATCCTAAGATAAGGGAGCGCTACGTGCAATTTCTACAATACTCCACATGGCATCACATACAATTAAATAATAAAAGCTGTAACTGAAAATCACAAAATTTTTAAAATCAAAATCTTCCTCTTTTCATTACTCAAAAACAACAGTTTATACATCAAATGTACAGTCTGTACATA
>JAOTJB010000007.1:6532360-6543526 GCA_027123815.1 Erythroxylum minutifolium | reverse complement strand
AATTTAATAAATCAAACTTTAGATATATCTAAAGTAGTCAATTCTAATTGTTGTCTTTCTTCTATATGAATATGATGTCATTTAAGCTCTTTCAATTTAGGTTCTTTTTTATGTATGTTTAAACAAATTATCTTTTCTTCAAGTAATGGTAATGTAATTGCATTTAGTTACAGCATAGCATGAATAAATCTTCTTATAAATATGATGTCATTTAGCAAAGCATGAATGGACCTTCTTAATTTTCTGTTTTTATTTTTAATTATGTTTTTATTTTTAAATTTAGTGAACAAAATTTATTTGTTTCAAAAATTCAATGTGAATTAATTAAACAAACCAACCAACAAACCATTACAATTAACCACAATACATTGCATTATATGATCTTGAATTTTCATGAACCAAAAAATTAACAAATGAACCAAATACCAAATTTCATTACCAAACCCATTTTCATTACTAAATACAAACCCATTTTTATGACCAAATACCAACCCATTTTCATTACCAAACTCATTTTCATAACCAAATACCAATACCAAACCCATTTTCATTACCAAATACCAACCCATTACCAAATCCATTTTCATTACCAAATACCAACCAACCAAACCAATACCAAACACAAATTTCGTGTTTTCAATTTTTCATTCCCAAAACGCAAAACCATAATCCAAGCTCCAACCGAACTAAACCAACCACAAATTTCACATTTTTGTTACCATTTACCAACTTCCTCAAACACAAACAATTTACCACAAATCGGTCTTAATTCTCAAACACAAATAATTAACCAACTTCAAACCGTGTCAATTACAAACAACTTAAAATCCTTCACAATCTCATCAATTTCATTCCTCAGTCACAACACAAAGACAAAGTCACAAATAATTATCATAAATATTCTAAAAAAATTGAAAAATAACCCTCCCAACAATTATCAGAAATATTCACAATAGGTGTTGAGTCTCAGGTGACCTGGGTCCAGAATTGGGTGATCTGTCGGATGTGGTGGTGGTAACTGGTGTTGGTGGTCATCAGAGATGGTGGTTAGTGGCGACAAGTGGAGGCGTGGAGTTGGCAACCCGCGATAGGGGGAGGCGTGGAGCTAGCGAGGTGGCGACAACTGGAAGTGACAACGTCACATGGTGGAGGATCAGCCAACCACCACCGGAGAGCACCGCGAACTGTCGGGAGTGGATAAGCAGATGATGAAAACAGCAAGAGGAGAGGATGAGATGGTACCAGAGGAGTGACGAAGTGAGAGAGAGTGAGAGAGAAAATGAAGAAAAATGAAAGGCTGAGAGAGCGAGAGAGAAGCAAATCTGGTTCGGGGGGTACAAGGATTTTTTTACAATTTAGTCCTCAACTTTTGAGGATTTATGGTATCGACCCAGTACTATCGGGTATCATAAGTACGGGTCGGTACCTAATGATAATGCCCAGTACCGACGGTACTTAGGGTCGGTATCATTACAATAGGTACCGTTCTGTTTTTCGGTAAGTACGATACCGTCCGGTAGGTACCGGTCGGTACGAAACGGTACCCACAAGCTTGGTTGTCTCCCCTACATGGATATACACGCCCCCAATTGTTTTCTGAAAACTAGGTTTTCCTTGTTCCCGAGTGGTCTCAACCATTCTCCTGTGACGTCGCTTCGCTTCCTATCTCCATGCCACTTTCTTCCAGTCTCCCCATCGTTAGACCACCAACATCATCTGTTGCTTCATTTCTTGTGGGTGATTTAACACCATTCACTAGTGGTGAGTCATTACTAGTATCAACCCACCACCAGTGGTGACACTGATTTGTTCTTTTTAATAGACACAATTCCAAAAACAAGAACAAGACTAAGTAACACAAGCCAAATTTTCAAAATAAACATAGGGATCTAATATTTAAACAAATTTCCAAAACAAATAATATGATTTTCTTCAAGGAATTAATTGTTTAAAACAAAAGAACAAAACAACTAGATTAAACATATTTGGCCATGCATTCTGATTTCATATTTCAATATTCCATAAGCAAACAAGTAGCATAATATTTTTTTCTTGAAAAAATTCTGGTTTAATAAAACATGAAAGCCTTAATTTATCTATCAAATCAATAACAATGAAGCAAATTTAATCAATTTATAGAATTAAATTTTGGCTTTAATACTACTGTTTGGAATATAGATCGGATTCGATCCCGACTGTAGTAGAATAATTACAAAACTTTTTCATATTTTAATTCCCCAAAAACTAATTCCATTTTAATTCGATAAAATGATTAACAATTAACACATAATAAAGCATTAATCATAATTCGAATTATATTCCAAAGCTTTGTCTTTTCTTGTCGTGTCTGTCGAATTGTTTCTATAACTAAAACATCTCAATCACTGTAGCCGCACAAGTGTTCGACCTCTAATGATATCAACAAAACAAGTTGAGAGAACTTTGTAACTGTTACAAAAAAAAGGTTAAGTAAGAAGTGCCAGCTCCATTAGAGATTAAGCCTATTTATAATAGGTTTTGGACATTTTAGTAATTTAATTGAAATTAAATTCTAATTTCAATTAAACTTTAATTTGAATTATAAATAATTCTAACTAAATATCAATTATACCCAAATAAGATCCAATACCTCCTATTGATTGTTATTTATTAAATATCTCATATTTAATCATAAAATTTTTCAAACTTTACAATCAAGTCCTACTTGATTAAAAATATCTTTGCTCTATTCAACCCATTCTTTATATGCAACCCATTAGTTTTCCAAATATGTTGGCAGTGACTATAAATTATAATTATAATTCATAATTAGAATTACATAAATTAAAACTCCTTTTAATTTATCTTTAATTCTCCAATTAATTATTTTATAATCATAGGTCAAAATTGGCATCTAGCAACGCATAATGACCACCAAAATATTGAGGAATGTCAAAGTAGTTTTGACTAACCTTTCTATGGAAGATTTTTTCATATTATTTAATTTTTTCATTATACAATATTTCAATTAGACAGAGCATATAATTAATGTCTACTTTTTTAGTCCAATTATATTAGTTCTCTACCATTAGTTATTGATTCAATTAATGAAATTTGTAAACTATTTACAAAGCATCATTCCTCCTTAGACAAGGATTTCCCAAATCAATAGTAATCAAGAACAATGAAACATTCTCCCTAATTACTTTAGGGGTGATGAACTTGATCAAATAACTAACTCCATATAGTTCAAGTTACATCTAATGGCTACCAATTGAACGACCTATGATTACTTAACTGAACCAATATGAGAAATCCTTTTGGAGCATTACTTGTATGTCTATGAGAAATCTCATTGTGATAATTATATAAGTGATCCTGTGATATAAGGTCTCTACAGTTATCTTATAGCAGAATTGCTTGTCAAGATAACTTTAGAGACCTCATGTCAAAGGATGATGATTATAAGTTATTTTATAGCAATTCCACTACAAGATAACTTAGAGACCTCATGTCAAAGGATCACTTATATAATCATCACAATGAGATTTCCCATATATATACAAGTAATGTTCCAAAAGGATTTTTCATATTGGTTCAGTTAAGTGAATTTGTTTTCTATCAAGCACGCACATGTTTGTTTAAGTATCTCTATACTTTAGTTTTTGAGATCAACTACTTCCTTCATAAGGAAAAACATGACGTCTGCTAGCCTTTTTACATTCTATTAATGTCCACTTTTAATAAAATAATGACTAGGAACAATTTGGGGATAATACATAAATTCAATATGAAACTTATAATTATAATCTCATTATAATTTCATTTGCAATGTATAATTATCCATAGATTTTATCATATACATCTAAACATGTACAAGATAATGAATATGTTTAAATTATTTTGTCATTAAACTAGAACCAATCGATTGGCTATAGGGCATAAACTAACCATTTTTATCTTTAATCCTAAGAAAACTTGTGGTTCCATCCTCATAAACTATTGATCCAACATCTATACATGATGCCACTTTTTCTTTTATTCTCAACCTTATGTCAACATACATCTTTATGGCTCAACAAGATTTGCTCTTATATTTTGATCCTTTCTTTACATATAAAATTTTGTCTTCTTTGTCTCAAATTGAAATTTCATTTTCTTTAACATCATTGTTAGTGTATTAAGTTATTTCTAATGAGTCTTAAATGGTTCACTATTGAACAAAATTATTGCCAATATGATTTTGGTTATTATTACAAAAAAATTAAAGGACATTTTTTGAAATTTTCATTAAATAGAAGTTTTTTTGCTAGGATCATTTTAGTTCCTTATTTTTAATTTTTTCTCTATCTTTCCTTAATAAAAATAAAGTGACTGTCAAGTTTATTTCTCAACCAAATTTCCCAGGCACACCATTAGATAATGTCCTATTCAAGTAACCTACGAGATTAAACTTTAACTTTCCCTTAAGATGCTATCGGAGTTGTCCTCATGTTTTTGACTAATGCATGACAGTTTAAGGGAAATAAACATCATTTTCAAAGGAAAAGGTTTCAACAAGAATTTTGAATTACGCACAATTTTTTATTTTAGGATTTAATTAAATATTAAGATTCAATTAGGAAACCTTAAAAAGTTTATCTTTCCATTATCTAAAGAAGGTTAAACATAAAAAAAACCTTATAGTAATTAATTTTCTAGGTCATATCATATAAAGCTCTTGTGTAACTCTTGCTTGCATTAATTCATTTTCATTTGTAAGAATGAAAGAAAGAAAAGAATTATACAAACACGAATGTTTTTGAGATAGCTAAGAGTTCAATTCGACACCTTCTTATATATGAGGTTCATAGTGCTACTATTAATGGACAATCAAGTTAATAAGACTTATCAAATTCTCTATAAACATACATATAGGAGTAATCTTTGAACCGGTTCATCAATTGCACAAAACTTGGGAAGCAAAATTTCATATTGTTTAAAGCAACAGCCACCGCCACCATTTACACACTTTGGAAAGGAGGTCAAATCCAAATCCAAATCCAAAAAGATAACGTCTAAGCCTAATTTTTTATGTGAAATGAAATGTATCCTTTAATATAGGTATCAATGTTTTAAAATTGATTTTAAGCAATCTATATAACTTATTTTTTTATCTAATTAGGGAAAAGGGATGACCATATCTTTTAACCTTTAAATTTTTTCTAGTTAAGTCCTCTAACATATAAGATTCCTATTGTAGTCAGTTATTTCAATGTTTTAAGTATTAAGTAATTTCTTCAATCCATGTTAATAAAAAGTTCATATGGCAAACCTAAATTAAATTACGTACATCACTGACTCTCTAACATGCTCATGTATGGGATGAACCATGGTGAATCATCATCCTAATTCACTAGCATGCTAAGGGATGGGATGTACGATCATGCTAGAGGCTTCATCCCTATGAAACCAACATACATGATAGTGCACAATCATGCACAATTGTGCTTGCTCATATTCTTTAAGTCCTTCTTCATCATTAACATTTTTTAGGGTACCCCTCCATTGATCAAACCAAAAACAAGTTATTTCACCATTGCCAATTTTAATACAGAATTGGTTTCTTACGCCTTCTCTAAAATTAAGAATATTCATCAACGTCCAAAAAAATTTCTAATGGGTCTGTATACGCTAGAAGCTAATGTTGTCTATATAGTATTAATGGCGCCATTTGACTGTAAAACCTTTTCATAATTAAAAATTCTCCATATGTTTTTGTTTAGTATAGCCTTGTTGGTATCTCGGTTTATCCATTTGATCTATAAGGCCTTTTATCATTAAAATATGTTTTTTTAGTATAGTTTTATTGGTATCTTAGATAAACTTATTACCTAATGCCCCTCATTATTTTCGAACGCATAATTCAATCCATCTCACCTTAGATGGTGTATGCTTGGAGACGTCCATAAACTATAGGAACTGTCTTATAAGTCTCTTGAGCACTTTAACAATGTATTTATGAAAGAATATATGAGCATATCAGTTTATATAGAGGATATAGATCAATAAAAAAGCAATATGGAAGGAATGCACAGTCATGACTTTTACAATACTCGACGAATTCTGATTATGCACAGTCTGATGCATGGCTGTGTAAGAGACTGTGCATAACCCAAAAACCTAGATTTTCATATAAAATCGACATTTTGGAGGCAAATCAAAGCAGGAGACTTTGGGAGGTGATTTCTAAATGTGGAGAGTGTCCAAAAGGGACAATTTTAGTCCAAAGAAGCAAGAAACACAAAGAATCATTAAAAGATCCATTAGAATTCAATATCAAGCCTCTACATCTCAAAAACATTCGATAGAAGACAATCAGGGAGATTTAGAATTATGAACCCATTTTTTTCATTTCATTTTTCTTTCATTGTATGTTTGATTTTGTATTCGATCATGTATAACTAAACATCCATTTAGTATTTTGGTTAGAGGAACATTATGTTAACACATTGATATGATTTGATTCCTTTATTAATGCAATTAGTTTGATTGATTATTATGATCTGATTATGTGTTTTATTAATAATCTAATTTCATTGTAGAGATTGAGAAATCCTAGGTTGAATAAATCTATTTTAATTAGAAGGAGTTTATAGCAACCCTAGAGATAGGATGACATAAATCCTCTAGATCAGCGTCAAACCTAATAAACGAACTCATAAATTTGTAATGCAATCCTATAAGATTTAGCCTAAGTAATTCGGTTAGAGACCTTAGGATTAGTTGTTAGTAGACTCAAGGTTAGGTACTAGCATACCATAGGAGTCTCCACGGTCTATCTGTTAAAAGATCAATCTGTTAAGGTTTTAGGGGGATTTGAGCCTAGATACTAATTTCTGATAATGATAGTTTTTAAAGTGAATTCCACTATCTTTATGTTCATTATTATTTCCTATTTTATTTTATTTTTTTAGTTCTAGTTTCTTTCCATTAAAAATCTTAAACCAATCCTTAGGCTAGATAATAGGGGAAGGGTAAGTACTAGTATTCATAGTCTTCATGGGATCAACCTGTACATACTGGTACTAACTACAACTACGTCGTGCACTTGCAATTATAACATAATTTACAAACTTACCAATAGGTTAATCAATTTTCTGGTGCCATTATCGAAGACTTTGATATTAGGAAAGCCTGAATGCTATTACTCTATTCATTTTCATTTTATTTTGTTTTATCTTTATTTTTATTTTATTTTATTTTGCTTTTTTTATATTTATTGTATTTTATTTTATTGTATCTTTTTGTATTTTTGTAATGTTCATTTAATTGTCTTTTGAATTTGTCAACACTGATAGTATATGGTGGTTTATTTTAGGAACTGATATTTAACCTCGTAGCCACAACTCACAATGGATGGGTGGGGCAGATAGTATTATTATGGGACCTAGAATGATTGTTTGCAATATGAAACATCATCGTATTGGAAGGAGTCATTTCCTCATATGTTTTTAGAAGCTCAACTGACGTATATATAGGAGCAACCAAACATGTGTAACCAACCTCAAGGCCCATCATACGAGAATACGTATAATTCAAAATGGAGTAACCCTTACATGTATGGATGGAATGACTATGCTCTAATTAAATATGTATAACAAGAACAGTGATACAAAAGTAGATTAATGGAATGCCTTACCGAGAGACTAGCTAGTCAACGTGAATTTGATAAGAGACTTCCTTCACTTGCATATGATGAGTATAATTTGAGCTTCCAACTGCCTCAGAGTGAAAAAGAAATGACAATCAATTTGATGAATGAAGATACATCTTAAAAAGGAAAAGAGGCAACTTCTGCTCTGAAAGATACAATAATTATTAAGTCTATTCAGGAATTAAACATAAGGCATCAGGAAACAAAAGCTTGTATATAGAATATGATGAATATATTATCTAAAAAAATACAAGGGAGTTTGCCCAGTTTTATTGAAAGTGATATTATCGATCAAAAGGCAATCACCCTTAGTAGTGATGAAAAGTTTCTTGAAAATGAAGACGAAGAAAAATCCATACAAGAAATGGAAGTAGAGAAGTGGCAGAAGATAACTGAAGAAGATGAGCTAGAAGCCTTTATCCAAGAAGAAGAAGAAGAAGAAGAAGAAGAAGAGTGGATAGAGGTGGTTGAGGAAGAACTAGCGGAGGAACCAAGTAAGGAAACTACTGATAAGGTGTTGGTAGTGGCCTTAAGCATCTATTATGTTATTTCTTTTGTTGCGTTTTATCCTTTTCTTTCATATTTAGTAAGGATGTTAGTTTAACATTGGACGGATCCACATAAGAAAATCTTTACAATTTGGAAATTACTAACAATCCTCTCACTTTTTCATAAATGCTTATATTGTGTGCATTGGGGACAATATTACAACTTTAAGTGTAGGGATGGGTTTAATGAATCTTAACATAATTTATTTAAGCTTCTTATAATCGTGATTATAATATTTTATGAATCAGTATCTTGAATTGGTTAAAATCTATCCATGAACAATGTATGTCCTTATTAAATATTGACTTGAATTGGTGTGCAAAAGGATGCTGGTTAAAATAAAATTAGTTTTCTAAGTTATATTTTTCTTAATCATTGAAATTTTCAAATTGAATGAATTTGCATATTATTTGCACACATATATACCCAAATTTGTTTCATGAGCTTTTGAGCCTATATAGTAAATTTTCAAAATTTTTTAAGCTCTTCCTATTCATTCATGTGTGTTATCAATGTATGGTAGGATAATTATAAAACTTGCTTTTAGTATGCATATTGAGACCATATTTGTTAAATTAGAAGCATTCATATGATGAAAGGACTTAGATTTACCTTTAGAAATAATCAAGTTGAGCCTTAGCCTTTTCATTGATTCAACACATATATTAACATTTATCCTATTTTTCTTTGAAGACCTTATCATTATTTTAGACCCTTAATGGTATTTACATTATTTAATTCTTGAGACTTGAAATTTGTGAAAGGTTCAATATTTCTTGAATTTTGGTATAGAATGTTTATTGAAAAAAAGAAAAGAAAAAATGAAAGAACAAAAAAAAGAATAAGTTTATGGTACCAATAAAGTTTTGCGATGGAAGGACCTATGTGTTTTGCAACAAGTCTTGTGATTTTTCTCTGAGTAAATTTCCTTCACTTAACCTTTTTTATTGTCCTAATCATACCATACCTAAGGCCTATTACAACTTAACAAAGACCTTTTGGTTTTCATTTCTAGTTTGTACATAAGTGTTGGAGATGTGATTTTACTGCAAACATATGGTAAGAGTTCTACTATGCATTGATTAAAAGTCTTGATGCTTTTCACCCTAAAAACTTAAGCGTATTAAGTGAAATCTTGGTGAGACTGTAAAGATTTATGCTTTTGATTTGAATGTGACGGTTGATGTGATTACTATTAATATTGCTTAGGAATTTAATTTTAGGACAACCTAACTCTAATTGTGTATTAATTTAACTTAGTATGATATGATGATGTATAGTGTGAATGGAGATATTGAAATTGATGATGGATTGATGTTGTGAAATTTATAATTTTGATTATGATTTGTTTAAGGACAAGCAAAAACTTAAGTGTGGGGATATTTGATAGATGCATAATTGATCATAATTTTATCTCATATTCATTGTGTTTTTTGCTTGATATTTTATAATTTTATTGTATATCTGGTACCTAATTTGTTCCAATTGTGTTTACAGGTGATAATTGCCTTCATGGACTTAAAGGAGAAGGATTCGGGCAAAAATGTAGTGTAAAACAAAGAAACAACAATCTAGAAAGAGAGCATGGTCGTGCACTTTTGCAAGACCATGCTTTTTTGCAATACTCAACAAATTTTGATTATGCACGATCCAATGCACGGTCGTGCAAGAGACTATGCAAAACCCAACAACCTATTTTTCATACAAAATTGACGTTTCAGAGGCAAATTAAAGGATGAGACTTTGGGAGGTGATTTCCAAATGAGGAGAATGTCCAAAAGGGGTGATTTTGGTCTAGAGAAGTGGGAAACATGAAGAAATCGTCGAAAGATCCATCAAAATTTAAGATCAAACCTAAACATCGCAATAACATTCGATAATAGACAATTAGGGGGATTTAGAACTATCAACCCATTATTTTCATGTTGTTTTTTCTTTCATTGTATATTTGATTTCATATTTGATCATGTGTAACTAAACATCCAGTAGTATTTAGGTTAAATGTGTTATCGGGTCCCCCATACGGACTTTGTGGTGATTACGTGTCACCATTGGGAGTTAATTTGAATTTATTATCAATATATCTTTTGGAAAAATTGTAAGAAAATAAAATACATTATAACACTTATATTTAATTAAAGACTTGGTAAGGAAAATTCGTGGTGGGTTCGTAGACTAATGATAGGCATAAAATTAAATTATTCAAAAACAAATAATTCAAGAAAATAATTAATACACGATTTAATACGGGATATCAAATTAAAAGAAATTGATAATAATGATTTTTAAATAAAGAAAATGCATAGGAAAGGTAAAAATATTTCTCCATAATTTATAAAAATTCCTCCATACCAAAAATGAACAAAAAGTAATTAATTTGGGTGTAAGAAGAATTAATAGCAATTTGAATTTTGAAAATGAAAATATTAATTAAAAAGGGCAAAAGACACGGTGTGCATGAGGGTCTGTATGAGTGACATGATCGTACCATAGTACGATCGTGACTTTGAACAAAAAGTTGCATGTCATGATCGTTCTATGTAACGATCGCGACATTGAGCAAAATTCAGCTCATCGCGATCGCGACGAGCGAATGGTTTTTGGCTGATCGCGTTCGCGCTACATCGCAATCGCGATATTTTTCGCCCATGTTGTGATCGTACGTTGGTCGCTATATTCGCGATCGCAACACAGCGCCATCACGACAATTCCCATTTTATTGCAGCGTCGCGATCGTAACACGGTACAATCGCGACTTTGTTCGTTTTTCCTGCTACTGTTCATTAAAAATCGCGATCGTGACTTTCCTATTTTTTTTAGCCTCTCACACCCGTGAGAAACGAAAGTCACACCCATGACTGTGTCGTTTTTGAATTAAGATTTTCATTTCCTAAATTCAAATTGATATAAATTCTTCTTAAACCCAAATTAAATATTCTTGG
>JAOTJB010000007.1:6495187-6510008 GCA_027123815.1 Erythroxylum minutifolium | reverse complement strand
AAAGGGCCTCTTTTAAATATTTTTCTCTGTTTACTAAAAAGAAGAAAAATAATAATGGCAATCCTGGATTACTTACTCCAAGCCTAATATAGTTTTGTATTATTTAATCTATAGTATCTCTTCATTACACAAATTAGTTTATGCATCGCAGCGCCACCTACCTGTACTTCCATTTGTATCAACTTATATTTTGTCCAACAACAATAAGCAGAATCTTACTAAGACGTTAGGAAGAGCCTAGAAGTAATAGGCAACTATGTTGTTCTTTGTCACGCCACTACTTTGGATGATAGATCCAAAGTACTTAATTCAATCTTTCTGTGGTATGGCATATATTTTAATCTTCATCAATTTAAAGTCTTGTAACTCTAACATATCTCTCTAAAATTCTAGTTTGACATTCACATCCTCCGTCAACAAATAACATATACCAAGACACGTCCTCTTAAATATTCTTAATATACTTATCCATAACTACTGGAAGTAAGAAATGGCTCAACGAGGATCTTTGGTATTGTCTAATATCTATAGAAAGATACCCAATATTCCCTCATGTCAGTCTTTACATGGGTCTTAACATCTGCATACATATCCTTAATTATCCTTATAATATGTAGCGTATGTTATATATACATAAATATGTTTCTTTTTTGCCCTATAAAAAATTTATATACTATTAATTAGAAACTTGAATAATAATATTGAAATTTGAGCATATCTTTTAAACACAAGTTTGAACATCGTGCCATACTGATTGATACTAACCGTATTGGCCAAAAATCGATACCTAACAGAAGACTACCATACTGAATTTTGGTATCAATCAGAACTGACTCTTTCAGTCGATACCGACTAATACTAACAAGTAATTAAAATATTAATCAAAATTTTAAGTTTAAAAAATTTAGGACTCAATAATAAACAACAAACAATAAAAATATATTATATAAAATAATATATTGAGGAAATTTTTTTAATTTGATAAAATTAAGACTATTTTATAATTTTTAAAAATGATTCAAAATAGTATTTAATATTGACCGCTATCGATACCATATTATACTAAAATCAAATCCGATACTAAATTCAATATAGTATTCATATCATTGCTTTTAAATCTACCAAAGAAAAGATGGTTACTATCTTTCGGGTGGTGAGGTGGTTTGTTTTAAATTGCCCATGTGTTGCATTTCACATTGAGAATGGAGTATGTTTTGCTTCTGCATAAAGGTTGGGCTTGGGCATGCGATAATGATTAGGCAACTTAAATAAACAATAAAGAAAATAATATGCAGATGAGATGATTATCACAATTCCCCTTTTTCTATTTTATATTTCCTTCTTTTTGCTCTCAATAAATAAAATGCAATTCTCGACCATATCTACAAAAAGATTATTAGGTAATTGGTTACTTTCACTCATCCACAGTTGAGTTGTTAAACAATCAGTTTAGTTTCCCACCTAAGAATGTTGAGGAACCAGTGGGAGGTTACCTACATGTAACCTATTTAATCAAATGTGAAGAGAATGGGCAACTCGTAGGCCACATTGTATAAAGAAGAGAAAATGACCCCAAGAGAAAAGGAACACCACCTTATCCTGAAATAACATTCAATTTTACTTTTAATTATATATATAATATAACTAAAAATGCCCTTTTTCATAAACAATATATACACAAGTGTTGGAGAGATGGACAGCTCAACCATTTCCCTCCGGCGCGCAGAAAGTATAAGTGTTTGAAGTTTGAACACATGGCTCCGAGCCGAGCCGAGGATGCAAAAGTGAGGGCCCAGTGGAATCACAGCTCTTTCAAGAAGTGGGCTCCACAATCATCAAAATCGTAATGAATATCTTAGTACCATATAATATAAGATATTTACCTCAAATCTTGCATTACCAAGTCAAGCCCTCAATTTTATATTGCTACAAAGGTGAGGATGAAAAAAGCAGGCCCCTCTACAACCATTATCGTGCTTTTTTCTCCAAAGACTTAAGCTTACATTGCCTATTTTGTCGCTTGCTGCCTTTAATATCCTAATAATGCTATTCTTTTATTTATAGATATATAGCTATCTCACAATTTTCATTTTTAGTTTCTTCTGAGGAACACTCAATCGACATTTCAAACACGATAAGAAGCACATGGTGCAGGAGATGAGTCTAAATCAGGAGGAAGGCAAATCAATGTTGGTAACTATCAAAAAGATGTGTCCCTCTAAGCTCGGACATCAACAGTCCCATAGCTTTTAACTTTTAAGACATTAGCATTCTTAATGTGGAAAGAGTACGACTCCGACTGTAGGCCAAACACAACATCTGGGGCAAACTGGTCTGCTATTTATTTACACTATTCAAAAGATTATTTCTTAAACTTGTTATTTGTCCCCTGTCCCCCACAATTTTAAAGTCCATGCTTAGCTATCTGTGTTATACCGTTTAAATGTGAAGTGTTGTCCAATATCACTTAGGCCGCTTACCTACGTTTGAAAGCGTAACTGGTCCGATGGCTTGGTATGAACATTCACTCTTCATCTATTAACTCAGAACTTTGAGGATAATAAACTATAATCCCAAAAAACAATTTGCTGCAAATCGAGAAGAAGAGGAAACAAGGAAATTATAATACAAAAATACATTAACTTCATTCATTTGTTGTTAAGTTAATAAACAAATGTTACAGAGGTTATTCAACATATTTTTTAACAGATTTATGGAGTATACGTAATACGTAGAATAGACCTTATTAAGTACTCAGGATCAGTCGTGAAAGAATTAAAAACGAAAAAATGCGGAATGTTTGATTTCGGGTCCATCCCATGTTCTGAACTTGATTTCGGTTGCTAAATAAGCTCCAATCTCCCGGGTCATTTATAGAAAATGTTCATCGGCATGTAGTTTAGGCCTTTCTGCAGTTTTCTCAAAACATGAGTCCTCTTAACGAGTCAGAGTTCTAAATGCTCATGAATGATATGAACAACTGCAGGAGATCATAACAGATTTATATAGCTTCCATATCGGGCTTCTCTATCACAAGGTCGATATGGACCCAGTCCACACTAAAAGGGACTCATTTTTTACCCAGACTTCGACCCATTAATCTAGATCATTTATTGTGCCATTGTATTACTCTTATCTCGATCAAATTACGTAATTTAACTGGTAATTTATTGAAAAACTAAAATTATAATTAATAACTATCCATCATTTGGGAAATTTACAAAATTGCCCCTAAGGGCAAAATTGTCTTATAGTACAACCATAAGTAGTCCATTCAACTCCCACTTGAGTGCTATTAAGTACTAATAGTTATATCAAATTTCTCAAGTTCTAGTTACCTTAATAAATTCGGTGAGTATTTAAACTTGGTTAATGACACTACTTTCACTTGCATATTTATTGTGACTATCATTTTTACTAAAAATGCAATAACAATGATGATTTCATATAGAAAATGATATAGAGGATTTATATGCTGGAAGCACTTAAGAAACAATGACTTTTTATAGAGGTAATTAAAGTTTAACTTTCATTATTAATTTTAAGAACACATCCAATCATCATGGAATTTTCAATAACACTACGAAACTATAAAAGATCTTTTTCTTTTCTCATTACCTTAGTAAGTTCTATGTAATGAATTTTTATTATAAAAATAACATTAAAATGTAATATTAACTTCTAACTGATTGAATATTACAAAAATGAAAATGTAACATTAGAGATTGTGTATCTAAGTCTCTTAGATAATTAAAATTCAATATCGTGAACAAAATTATTAGTATAACTTTTACTATGAATGTGTTAGTCCCTAAAGGGACCCAAAAGGTAGGGGATAAATTGGGTGTTTTTAAAATTCAAGAGTTTTTTAAACTAATAAACTCAATTTAAAAACAACCAATATATATATATATATGAATAAATGGATTGCTTTAATATAAACCAATAAAATAATTGAATAATAATTTAAAGAGGATAGAGAATAGAAAATGCAATATGATTTATAGTGGTTTGATGTGCAACCTTTGCCTAGGTCTACTTCTAAGAATCTTCTTAAATTCCATAATCAAATTACCTATAAAAATACAATGCAACTATCCAATATATGATACCTTTTGATATCATGGGATGTCGGAAGATGCTGTTAGGATGAGGCTTTTCCCCTTTACATTAAGGGATAGAGCTTTAGCTTAGTATCACTCTCTCACTCCCTCGAATGTCACAACGTGGGAGAAATTGGTATGTGTATTCTTAGACAAGTATTTTCCCCTCCCTAAAACTACAAAGATGATAAAAGAAATCACGAACTTCCAATAGAGTGGTGGGAAATTAGTTTACGAGCCATGTGAAAGATATAAGGCTTTATAAAGGAGATGTCTATATCACAACCTACTAAAAGAATTTCTTTTGCAAACCTTCTATAATGGAATCAATCCACCCACGAGAGGTACCATAAATGCAGCATTGGGTAGATCGCTGATGTGAAAGACTATTGAAGAAGCGGAGGAGCTGCTTGAAGAAATGGCCAGTAACAGCAGTCTATGGACGAACGACTAAAGTAGACAACAGATAACCATCCGAGAATAGAAGGGAGCTATAGTTGTTAACCAAATGACAGAGATGCAAGAAAAAATTCAAAGCTGAACACGATAGCGAAACAACATGAAAGTTTCTTCTTCAGCCCCTGTTAAGGCCATTCAACAAAAATACGAGCTATGCGGCTAGGATAATTGTGATACCATCGGTTACTTCTTAATACAACATAATGAAATAGAACAAATTAAGTATATAGGAGTACAGTTTGGTTGTGGTGGAGTGAACAACTCCTATTTAAACACGTACAATCCTGAGTGGAAGAATCATTCAAACTTTTAATAGTTAAACAATGCTGGAAGTTAATTACGACCTTAAAGGCTACCTGGTTTTCAACGGGAGAAACCTAATTTCATGGATGCCAAAGTGGACAAAATATTGGATAATATTGGAAGCATGGATGATGCGTATAAAAGATTTAAAGAAAAATTTCAACAAGTGACAAAGAATTATGCATCCTCCATTCACAACTTGGAAGTCCAAATGGGCTAGTTGGCAGATGCACTGTCTACATAAAATGCGGGGAGCCTTCCAAGTATCACAAAAATAAGCCCAAAGGAAAGGATTATGGTTATCAACCAGGCCACTGAGGAGAAGCTTGACCAAGCTGATGAAGATAGGGAGAAGGAAAAGAAAAGGGCTGACAGAAATCTCCTTCTAAATGAACATAACCTGAAGGAAATCAAGGAGTATCGACCTACAATTCTATACCCTATTTTAGAACAACATAAGTAAAAGGAAATGGAGTTGAAAGAAGTCCTTGAGGTAATAGAGCAGTTGAAGATATGACTCACTCTTATAGAATCCATACAAGAGAGATTAATCAACAAAAAGGAGCTGGAAAAGCTATCAAGTGAAGTAGTGAGCATGAAGAACTCTAATGAAATGGCAACAATACCATGGAAACAAAATGATCTAGGGGATTTTTACATTCCTTACACCATAGGTAATGTCAAAGTGGATACGGCTTTTACAAACTTAGGAGTTGGCATAAGAATGATGCCTTACACTTTATACAAAAGATGAAGCTAGGAGAAATAGCACCAACCATGATGAGCGTGTAGATGGTTTATCGATTAATTCACTGTCCAAGAGGTATAATCAAGAACATTCTTGTTAAGGTGGAAACATTTACCTTTCCCACAAACTTCATAGTTCTGGACGTAGAGGAAGACTTGGAGATATCAATTATCCTTGGACAACCATTTTTAGCTATCGTTTGATCTATTATAAATGTTGATAAAGGCAAGTTGACTCTAAAGGTGGGGAATAAGAAGGTATCCTTTAACGTGTCCAATGATAGAAGAAGCTCTCAAAATTCTATATTCATCATTAAAAGAACCAAGTCTTGTGGAGAGTTCAAACATAGTAATGATTGCAAGGATTCACCTAAAAAACCACAACCCCAAAGGAATACACTAAAGAAGAAGACGAAGAAGAATGGTGGTGGAAATCATATTTTGGTAGCTCATTTGCAATTTATGAGACCTATGATTGTGCTACCATTACAGAACTTGTTTGAACCACCATAAGTAAAAGAAGTACGTCAAGTTACAGTTAACCTCATTTTTCTTACCTTTTTTACCCTTTCTACTATATATATTTATAATTAACTTCATTTTTCTTACACCTTTCACTTTCTCACTTTCTCTCTAAACCCAAGAACTCAACTCCTCTCACTTCTCTTTACCCATCTTCAGTCTTCAGCTCTCTCCAAACTTTTCACAACTCTCATTCCAATAGGACTGCGCATCAAGCAGTCGATTAAGTGTACCTAACCAAAAGGCAAAATCCAAGTATCAGGCCACGAACAGTGAAACAAGGCAGCAGACTACAACTCACCTTTCCCGATCTTCTTTGAGGAGGAAGGTAACCAGTTTTATACCCTCATTCTTAAGAAAATAAGTGTGCCTAAATACTTTGATTTTGATAAATTAGAAAGAATAGGATTGAGAGAGAATGTTGAGACCTTAGGAGGAAGAATTCACTGGGATAGATTTTTGTGATTTAATTATCTTGTTTACAAGGAATTAACCTTATAATTCTTCACAACTCTTCAATTTGAGCAAACCAAACCTAAGGACTTGTTTTTTTGGTTGCGGGGTCAACCATATAGCTTAAATTATGATATTTTGTATGAAATCGATGGATTCCCCAACTCAACCACATTAGATCAGCATAATGACCCTCGTGGCACCTACTATTGAACTGAATTAACTGGGATGGAGAGCTTTAAGGCTAAAAATACTCACAATAACATTATTCAAAATCCTGAATACTTGTTACAAAACTGTCTTTGACAAAACCAAAACTAACAAGTGTTTGACAAAAAACTTTTCATATTGTGGTGCATGGATCATAGTATCTAAGTTTATACGTTCACTTATATCTTTAATGCAATTACTGCTTCTTTAAGAAAGAGAAGTAATAATTTAGGCATGGGGTACTTGATCAAGGTCATTGTGGAATACTATGATATCAATTACAATGGACTCACTGTCTATTATCATGAGTTTCTTAACCATAACCATTTGAGGCAAGCTGAGATCTTAGAGGTCCATAACAAGGAACTTTAAGATATCAGTGAAAAATCTCATGTTAAGACTATGGTAGGACAAGCTAGTTCGAGCTTAGCACCATCGCAAAAAGAGGAGGACTCAACCAGTGAGGAGTAAGAAGAGGAAGAGCTAACGTGATAGGAGAAGGTAATGTAAGCCATTTCAAACACTAACAAAGTCATTTTAGAAAATTCCAAGGTGTTGAAGGAGATGGCTAAAGAACAAAGACATCAAATCTAGGACATACAATGTATTCACAGATATTTCAAGGCTCAAGATGTTCAATTATCACTTGACCTTGTCACCACCTCAATCACCATGACGGTTCTATACTCTAACCCTTATCTTTTATTTTATTGTTATTTTCAATTATTCTCACGTTTCTCTTGTTTTGTTAATTTTCTTCCCACTTTATGTATTACTTGTTTGTTCTTCTCACATTGAAGATAATGTGTTGTCCGAGTGAGGGGAGGGTTGTGAGCATTATATGTTTTTATTTGAATGTGAATTTTGCATGTTATATGTTAGTTTGTTTAGGATTACAAGATGTGGTTCATATGAATGAGTCAAT
Source organism: Erythroxylum minutifolium (assembly GCA_027123815.1). Taxonomy (NCBI): domain Eukaryota; kingdom Viridiplantae; phylum Streptophyta; class Magnoliopsida; order Malpighiales; family Erythroxylaceae; genus Erythroxylum; species Erythroxylum minutifolium. The sequence goes on along the minus strand of JAOTJB010000007.1, from coordinate 6,502,286 downwards.
GGCTAGGACTTTACGGAATCGAATTATCCTTGAACATAGTCTTTTAGGTTGTGAAGATTTACTATCTTGTGAAATTAGTATTCTAGGTTATTTCGGTTAAATACGCATGTAATTAGGATATGATGTTGGTTTGTTCACTCTAGAAATTTACCACATTTGTTTATGATTTTAGGTCAATTGAATACGTATCATTGTTAGTACCTTTTCATGAGAACGATTAGCTAAAGAAATGAGGTAGTAATAAAATAATTAAAAAAAGTGTGTTTTGTTTAATAAATAACTATTCTACTAGCCTTTTTTGAAACAAATCGGGTAATGAATAGAGCCAGTAGTTAGTTTAGAATGTGAAGTAGCTTAGTAATTGAGGGACATTCATCATAAATGTTTGCCTTTGCGTCAAAAGGCTACAATGACATGTTAAAGAAATGCTCTAAAGGCAATCATCTTTAGCACTTATTGTACAAATCATTTTATGATTAATAAAGGAATTTTTCATTACTTCGATGCTCATACGTTTATGGATTTAATGATGATCTTAAATTGATTTAATGAAGTCATTGATACAAAACATATCATTGAGGAAATCATGATAAGATCATGATAATGAGATTCCTATCATGTGTAATTATGTTAGTATTTAAACTTTCCCTAGTCATAAGATTAACGAGATGGGATATCATTAATCTAGATAGACTAGCCCAAGTTATACTCCTTGATTAAATTAAGCAGTAGATCTAATAAGCTGTAGACATGAGTTGTTTAGAGTTAATATGTGGATGCTTACTAAACGTAGTAGGTACATTGGATTGACCTACTATGAGACAATCATATGCATATTCTATTCCAGTGTCAATGATAGTCTCTTCATAGCAATGGTGCAAGTATCCTTTGACTTGAGGTGCTCAAGGATATCTCAGATACTGATCCTGTGTTTTGACTCCATTCATTGGTGCCTTCTAAGGGTTACTCATAGGGTGATGATTGGGTACAACTTGAGGTATTCATAGGTAATTGAGTAGCCAATAATGGATTCACGACTCCTGATAAAAGGAGATGATACTCATAACCTCTTGTTAGGGTCATTACTCGGGAGTCTCTGGCTAGAGTAGATACGTGTCATGAATAGAGTCTTCAATGATACATAGAGTAATGAGATCCTCAGGAGAAGATCTAATATCACTTGGACTAGATGTGACGTAATAGTCTAGTAGGAGTTGACACTTTGACCATACTCTGAACCAAGTGGGGTATAGATGGTGAAAGGACAAATTGCATGGCAACATTATGTATGGAAGGGTTCGTAATCAAACTACTAACTCTCTGGTCAATTGGGGGTCATGATGTGTTGTTAGATACCACTCTTGACTTACTTAAAATTAATGTTAATTCAAGTGGCCAACATAACCGGGAACCTAATGGGTCACACATATAGGAGATCTAAAGGATGAGTAAAATGGCCTTAAATAGTGATTCAAGATAAGAGAGAGTGTTTTAGGATTGGATCGCGATGTGATCGTGGTAGAAAACAGTGCATGGAATGGATTAGAAACAAGTGTTGTTGACTTCCATTAATCATTCATAGTCATTAACTTCCCGTAACTTCCATTAATGCATGGTATTCATGATCATTAACTTCCCACAACTTTCCATTAGTGATGGGGGTTATAGAAAGCCAAATGGTGCAAAAAATTGAGATGATTTTCGTGCATTTTGTGTAAGACAAAAATGAAAAAGAAAGGTTCTTTTTCTCACTCACACACTTTTTGTCTCTAACTATCTCAAGAGTTCTTGTCTTTGCTAACACAAAGAAAGAATTCTAGCCATCTCATAGTGAGGTTTCATTCTTATATCTTCCTGCGGACTTTCATTAGAGATGGTTTGCATTGATCGTTATGGTTTACGACAACCCAACGTGGAGAAGATTAAAGAATGAAGGAGATCATCAGAAAGGTATGTAAACATCTTACATTTCATGTTTTTCTTTTTCTATATCTATATGCATGAGTATATCTAGTTTTTGAGGTTCTGTTTTGTTTTTGCTGCATACATTTGATATATATTATGTATGAGATGCATGATTTAAACCTAACATGACATTCCAACCAAGCTATTTAATAAAAACATAGCCTGGTTGAGCAACCAGGGGGCATTCGTCATAAATCTTTGCCTTTACGTTAAAAGGCTAGGTACATGTCAATTAAAAGCAACAAAAATAGTGCATTGCTTAATAAATCATATTGATCTTAATGAATAGCTCGAACTTTCATGAAAAGGTATTTAAGGATACCTACAAATTTGATTGATTGAATAATTATCAATATGTGTATGTAAGTGATAGGAGTGAATGAGTTTTTCATTAATGTCTTGATTAGTATGTATATTTGGTTTGAAGTACTTAGACACAGATTTGGGACATTTGGGAATCTTTTAGACCCAGGAAAACCCGTGGTTTACCTAAAATGGAAAGACTATATAAAGAAAGAGAAAGAAACTTAAGGGGAACTCAAACTTCTGCTACTTTGAGAAAGATCCAAGGAGAGAGGAAGAAGAAGAGAAAAGGAGGAGAAAGGAAGAAGGGCTGCAGTGCTACTATCTTCCCGATCTATTCCAACCTTTATAAATGACATTTCATTTCATCTTTATTGTTCTTTCTTTTAAATGTATAAGATGGATTTGATAGTGATGGATTTGGGTTTGATGATGATGTTCTAAACTTCTTTAGGGATTTGTTCTTGAATCAATGTTAATGTGATTTCTTTTGGTGTTAATACATTGGATGTTGTGATTATTTATTGAACTTGCATGCTTCGGTAACAAATCGAGAGAGTGAACCAATATTAAAATGATTAGATTGGGTAATAAGAGTTAAACAATTTAATAGATCACACAAATAATCAAATCGAGAATTTATACAAAGAGAGATCTCATGTGAGGACTTGGTAGTCTATTAAAGGGCTTAAGAGCTGATTGGATTTGTGATTTTTTGTTAATTGAGAGATTGCAAATTCCATAATTCAATTAGGAGCTATGATTTAGGGTTTAATGATTATAAATAGAGAGAGAGTAATCCCCCATTCAAAATTCTAGGACCAATACCTATTAACTCAAAAGAAGTTTTCTGAATGATTAAGAGACTTTTATATTAAAACCAATGGCTTCAATGCTTCTAAACAAATAGAAAGATTCATGTAATTCAGTAAAATTAGATATTTGTGTATGGTGAGCCTTTTAGAACATCAAAGTGATTAAATGAGATTAAATTAACATTGCAAACTAAAGAATGATCTTAATAAGCCTTAATATTCTTTTTTTTCTAGGTTTTGGTCTTCATTTCAGTGATTGTAAACTTCAACTTCTCTTTATCAACTTTATAAGCTAACTTATTGAGTTTATGAATTCATTTTGTTCTTATATTGCTTTTCATCCAAGTAATAAAATCATTAATAGTAATTATATTTGTTTATCATCAAAAGGTTGATTTAAACATCCCTTGGTTCAACAATATCCCCCTTTTGATAATGACAAAACATTTGTAATATTAGAGAACAATAATAAATTATGCATATAAACAACTATCAAGATAGTGATTAGCTCTCCTTTAATTCATGCATAAGATATAATAAAATATTAAGAACTTAATTAAATACCAATAATAAAAGAGGTATTTAATATCAAATAAACATCCAAACTGATTGACCACTGAATGGTGTGGTCGACTAGTATATATAACCATTCTACTTATAAACTCACTAGAAGGAAAAGTTTCTTAAAAAAGGAGACATTGGTCAATCAGAGGAGTGAGCAAACTCCTTACAACTTACTAAAAAGAAACTACTACATAGGTGAAGTGATATTGGTCAACCATAAAAGGAAATTCATCGACCAATATGTTTAAGTGTTATCCAAATTAGAGACCACGGTGCTAATGAACTTATTAGAAAATAAAAGGAATGTCAGATAAATGGCATTGGTTGACCACAGGAGGGTGTTGGATGACCAATGTGTCTCTATGGGTGACCAAAAAAATGACTAGGTAACTAAAAAACTCATTAGAAAGCAAACTGAGGGTTAATATTGAGGATACTAATTGACCACACCGAGCTATTACTCAACTAGTTAATTAGATAGCTTGAGAAACAACCATTGAAATTTAAATTAAACATCCAAACATTTAATAAATTATGAAAATAACAATCAAAAACTATCATAAACATTAAAGGATAATTTAAACACATAGCATCATGTCCAATCCTTTTCTAATAACATCATTCATTGGTTTAATGAAACTACATCTAGTAAGTTTTAACTTAATATCCCTATTTGCACGTAATATCTAAGTTTAGTTCCACAATATACCAAATAAATGTTAATTTTTTATTCATAGTACAAACTTATTAAACAAAACATTCATCTTTAAGAATTTGTACTCAAATTGATAAATAAGAGCAACATGTGACAAATTTATAAAGTATGAACTAATAGGTACCTTTTATTGAACATTACTTATGATATGATTCGAATGAAGATTCTTCTTAAATTTTCAATCAATTGGAAGCCTCTCATCTTTCTCATCTCCCTCACTTTACTTAACAATTGAATTCTTGGAAAAGTCTATGATGATTATTCTTGTTCACTTTACGGAATAATTTTTTTTACATTTTACATTAAAAATTTCAAAACTTTCATAGACATAAGAGAGTTAGATTCATAAAGACAAAAGACATAAATTGTTTTAAATTAATACTCAATTCCATGAATATCTCTACTTCTTACCATTTTCTCCTACAAAATATGTTAATCAATATGTTTTAGTAACCCAAATAAGTTTGGTTCCTTGATTATGAGGATCCTTTTTTTTAACTCACACTTTCAAGGGTTTGCTTGTCGCCTTTTTTTTAATAAAAAAATCTATCAACATGTCTATACTTACCACAGAAATGACATACCATGATATATAGGTGATGAGGATACATAAATGCATTGCTCTCCTAGGTATGCATAATGAGGAATCTTCCTTTGGATATTAAAGGTGTCGAATATTTTTCTTAAGGTAGTGAAAATAAGCTACCATGATTATAGATATGATACCTACAATGAATGAAGGCTTGATGCACACTTCTTTGAGTTCTAAAAGGGTATAAATGTGTATGTATTTTATCTTAGAAGTTATGCCTATTCTTCCTTTGAGATAATTGAACTTTATATCTATATTTTAAGATATATATGAAAGCATGATGCTTGCTTTTAGACTTATTGCTAGTGGATGTGACATGTATATGCATATGCTTATATGTGGACGCTCCATTCTCGTTTTTCACATTATAAAATGGTTTTTCACTATGCAAATTTTCTTACTTTACAAACTTGGTTCTAGAATTGGCTTCACTTCCATAGATGTATCCTATTACAAGCTTATTATTAGAATTCTTTTGAACTCTTAGAATGTTCTCTAATTTTTCATTTCCCTTTTTAAACTTGGACAATGAGTCCTTTAGGGTATCTACCTTATTTTTCAATGTTTCATTCTCATTTCTTAACATATGTAAGTCATTATGGTCACTAATTATCACATTTTTGGATGCTTTAATGCGATGGAATACACTTTTTATCTTTTCATTCTCATTTATGCATGCATTTAACTATTTTTGAACATCCTTAATTTTGGATTATAATTTCTTTCTTTTCTTACTCATGATTTACAAACTTTCAACTAATCTATCATATATCAAATCACTATCACTATCACACGAATTTGGTTGGATGTTACCTCATCATTGTATGTAACAATATAGTAATATGGGCTATCTCTTCTTTTAAATGCTCATTTTCAAATTCACTAATGTCATTCTAAGTAGATGCTTTGGGTGTTTTCTTCTTGTATTTTTTCTTCTTCTCTTTCTTATCGTTTCTTTCATGCTTGTCATCATCCTTGAGTAATAGGCATCGTGACTATGTGTGATTGGGTTTTATTTATTCAAAGAAAATAATATTTGATGATTTATATTTTAAATCATTTTTACCTTCCTGAAAGTCCTTTCTTTTGGAAAATTCTTATTTAAGAGCTTCTTGAATTCTTTTAATGATTAAGGTAGTGTCTTCTTCACCACTTTCACTAATTGATGTCTCTTCCTCTTCATTTGATTCTTCCTTCGAGACTTTGAATGCTAAGTTTTTTGTTTCCTTGGAAGCATCATTTTTTCTTGCATCTTTTAGAGCATCATTTCGTATGTAAGGAGAGATCTAACTAGTTCCTTAAATGGTAGTGTTGTTAGATCCTTGTCTTCTTGTATGACCATAACTTTAGATTCCCATGTCTTCAAAAGTGACCTAATTAACTTATTTACCATTTCAACATTCATATAGGTCTTTCCATGACTTTTGAGAGCAATTATATCAATGAATTTAGTGTACGTGTTAAATATGCTTTCATCATGCTTTATTTAAAACAATTCAAATTAGGTTCTTAGCACGCTCAATTTTCTCTCCTTGATTTTTTTCCCCTCATGTGTAACTTCTAAATTATAACAAATTTCATGAGTTGTTTCACAAATATAAACTATATAGAATTCATTTCTTCTTAAAACATAAAATATTATATACTAAACCCCTACTATTCAAGAAGATTAATCTCTTATCTTGAGGCTCTTGTTTTTCCTTTAATTTGGATACTTTTCTGTTATCAACAATTTTCTAGGAATAAATGGACCATATGAAACTATTTCCTATAAATCAACACTTTCAACCATTAAAAAAAATCTCGTCCTAGTTTTCTAATAGAGGTAATCATTCCCATCAAAGAAAGGTGTTGTACTAATACTTCATCCCTTTTGGTTGAATGATGATGATGATGATGCTCCCAAGTATGTCAATAAAATATTTTTTATATGGTTTTTTAGTAACGCTAACCTAGTAGGTCCACTTTGATACCACTTATTAGTCCTGATGGCACCCACCCAGGGGGGATTGCATTATGTATTTATAAAATTCAAAAGTTTTTGTAATCTATGAACTCAATTTAATAATATGTATATATACATATACATACATACATACATACATACATACATACATACATACATACATATATATATATATATAC
>JAOTJB010000007.1:6474335-6487321 GCA_027123815.1 Erythroxylum minutifolium | reverse complement strand
ATTGGAATAATAAGTAACTCTAGTGAGAAAAGAAGTTAACTTAGATTGTTTATATTTTTGGCTTTAAGTTTTCTTGTTATCTTGAGATCTTAGTCTATTTAGTCCTTGGAACCGTATGCTTTGTACATTAATTCTCCTTAATATAAATTATTTGAATTTCTAAAAAAATTTGCAATGTAACAAATTTTATTAAATATAATATATATGTATTCTTATTAATATTATTTTTAAGTTTACTTATTAATATCCTTACATTTAATGAATAACTAAAATTTAGTGATTTCTTAATTAATATTTTATATGATTAATATTTTAAAATACTAGTAATAGAAATGTAGTGCTTAGTTATTATTAGTGTTTTACTATACTTATTTCTATGAATTATGATATAAGAATTTTGTTTAAACATGTTTTGTATAGATAAAATATTAATAAATGTATAAAATAAGGCAAATCCATTGTTTTAAAAAATTTATTCCACCTTTCACTCTTATATAAAATTAGTAGTTAAAAATCATTCAAGTTATTTATTTTATTTGTGCATATTCTACATATAATATGTAATATGAGATAAATTAATAAAAATTAATTTTAAAGTTATAATAATATATCATCATTTTTATAGAACACTTTATATATAGAATTTGAAAAGGATACGCATTGCCCCCTAATATTTCTTAAAAAGTCTAAGTTAGTCCTTACTAGTATTTATGTTATTACATTACACCTTAACATTTTCAAATAGTACTGATAGTACCCTAAATCTTAAAAAAGATAACTTTTTATTAGTTGCTAGTATATGGGCCATCAATTTAGCCTATGTAATGTCACAACTACGTCATATGGACCATCCGGACATTGACGTAATCTTAAAAATGATTTCTTTAAATATTGGTTAAGTCATTATCTTTGTTGCCATTTTTTTCTCCTATTTAGGGTGTAATAAGTGCCATTTTAGTAATGATAGGGTGCAAAGTGGTATCAAAGATAACATTAAGGGCTTAATTAGACCTCTTATCAAATGTTGACGTACAAATCACACCTTTTGCCTTCTTATAAAATATAAACTTAATTTTTCTATACAATAAAGTATATTAGTTTAATCCCTATTAAATGTGGTGGATCAAACTTAAAGGTAACTAGCTCATATGGCATTTGATTTCTTCTCTAAGGGCTTAGGAAGCTCTTCCACTAGTCAATCGTACTCTTAAATCATTAATTCTATTATGACTGCCACCATCTATAATACTAATACATCATCTTTAGTTGCATCTTTTAGTAAAGTACAAGTAGTACTGATGCATCATCTTTAGTTGCACTCTTTAGTGAATTAGAAGTAGAAAAGGCCCTTTTTAAGTTAAAGGCTAATAAGGCCCTAAGACTTAATGACCTTAATGCATTCCTTTTCCACAAGTCTTAGAGATTCACCATGTAGATTGTAATTGATGTAGTTCTAGAATTCTTCACAAATGGAAAATTACTTAAGAAGATTATCAAATATTTATCACTCTTGTTACTAAATCTATTAAACCTTGTTCTTTATTGGATTTTATACAAATTTCTTGTTGCAACATAATTTATAAGATCATTACCAAGTTACTAGCCTCAAGACTTAAAGTTCTCCTAAGTTCTATCATCCATCCTTCTCAAGGGGCATTTATAGCTGGTAGGCAAACTGGGGATAATATCTTGCTTACTCAAAAATTCTTCAAGAAAAGGAAAAGGTCCTTTAAGAGTTATTCCATCAAAGTGGATTTTTGCAAAGTATTTGATTTAATAAGCTGGTAATTCATTTTCCACATCTTGAAAGCTTTTGGTTTTTCGAATCAAAATTTCAATTAGATAAGACAATGCATAAACAATACCCTTTTCTGCATTTTGTTAAATAAAAAGCCTATAAAACCAATACTAGGAGCCAAAGGATTGAGACAAAGGGATCCAATATCCCCTTATCTCTTCATTCTCATAAAGATCTTACATAGACTGATTAGGAAACAATAGGCTTGGAAAGGAATTCTAAATTCCACTAAATGTAAACTAGAAAAGAACCTTAGTCTCTCATTTGCAAATGATTTGCTCTTATTTTCTTGTATAAATCACAAGTTTGTATATGTTCTTATGAACTCTTTAAGGACTTTTAACTAGCTGTTAGGATTATCCGTGAACAAGGACAAGAGCTATGTCATTATCTATGCTAATACAACTCACTTAACCTCATAGATTTTTAACTTGACTAGTCTACGTATCAATGAGCTTCCTTTCACTTATTTTAGGAATTTTAATTTTTCATAAAAGGTCTCCATATGGAGAATTCATTCCACTAAAATAAAAGGTGAAAAGGAGAATCAATTCTTGGTATAATTAAAACCTTACCTTCACTAGAAGAACTCAGTTTATTAACTTTTTCTTAAATTTTATATATCTCTACTAGACTGCTCATATCTACCTTCCCCACTAACGTAGTATAGGAGATTGGGGGGTTATTAAGAAATTTCCTATGGTCTAGTGAATCCACTAAAAGGAAAAGAGCTAAATTAAAATGGAGTGAGGTTTGTACTTGTAAAGAATAAGGAGGGCTAAGAATCCAATCTTTAAAGTTTACTAATAAAATTTCATAACATTACTTGGCTAAATCATCCTTCAAGTTTGTTCTCCAATAAATCATACATCTCCTTTCTTAAACCAAATATGCCTTGTATGCATTGCGTAGAGTAGTATAGTCAAAACAAGACTCTTTTAAAGCTTCATTCGTTCAGCAGTTGCATATGCGAGAGAAGCTAACAACATTTGACAAAACTCATAGTTTTAAAATCATAAACAACTGTTGTCCTCTCTCTGTAAGCATATTCTAGAATTTATCTCACCCATATTCTTTCACTGCACCTATTCTTTAAGACTACTATGGGCTAGTTATTTTGTTTGTAACATGCATCATGAAAAGAAAGATATAATTAGCATGAATTCAATATTTAGCAAAGGAAGGATTAATAGAGAAGACCATTTGATCATTAAAATAGCTTTTTGACGTAGTGTGTCATAACACTACTCAAAATAAACTAGACTTACAACTATAGTAGTAGTGAGTCTAGGTAGATCCTAGTTAGTTCTTGTTATAAAATCAATCCGTGCTTAGGTTATAGGGGGTTTTGGTTTGAAATAAGAAAATAAAAATGAAACTAAGCTAATGAAAACAAATTAAAAAAACAATGAAAAATTATGAAAGTGATGAATTTGTTAGCTACCTAGTTTTTTGGTTCTATCTCAACCTACACTCAATTAAACATATTTCATTGAATTGTTGTCTTCACACCTCTCTTTGAACTATTGGTCGTAGATTATCAACAAACTCTATTATTCCTGATTTTTCTTTAGGTCATAGTTAGTTAAAAAGAGCTCATTAATTGAACCTAACTATTGGATGATCTAGGAGACACTCTTTAAGTTTAATCAGACAGTCAACTTACGAATGAGAAAATAGATCAATCTAAGCAATAATTTGACAAGCTCGGATTATTAAACCTAGGTTATGTTATCTTTAATGATTCGAAACCATTAGTTGCCACAAATGAAGTGAAACGTGACAATTACGTATTGTATTTGATTCTGGCAATGGGTTCATACATAAAAACAATCAAATAGAGCATTCAATCATTCTTACACAATACCTAACCACTGATTATTTTCATTTCAAAAGCTTTGCACATACTCTTTGTAAGATCGACCTAGACATACCACTGCTATAGTTGTAGGTCTAGTTATTTTGAGTAGTTTTATGATGCGCTGCGTCAATTTGGCGTTATTGCTTGGGAGTGTGGTGTTTTATTTTTTTATTTTATTTGGCTTTTTGTAAATAATTGTTAATTAGTTTCTTTTCATTTATTTTTTTATCTTTTAACTTTTCTTTAGTATTTGTGTGTTAAAATTTTTTTAAAATTACATGGTCAAAAGTAATTTTTTATTTAACTCGTATTCGCAAACTTATAACCATGTTTGGAGTGATCATACAAACTTTAGTTATGGATAGGATAACCAACATAATTACTTTCCTGATAGTTTACGGGATACACAACAATTTTCATGTAGATCAAAAGCTTCATATTATGACTCTGGTCCATATCTAGAAGAACTAGTTAATGCTATCGCTGCTAACACTTTATAGTTACAATAGAAGGAAAGACAATTTTGGTCTAACTTACAAGATTTGGAGTGGCAACAAAACTCAGTTACATTTTTAGAAGAATCAATTAATGTTTTTGTTGCTAATACTTTGAAAGTTCAATAAGATATGATATAATTCCAGCAACAAATAAGTTCTAGAATCTAGAATTTGGCAAGCCAGATGGGTTAGCTGGCGGAAGCTAATAACTGCTTAGCATTACAACGTGAAGAAATGTAACCATATCAACCTGAGGAGTACCTAAGGGAAGTTAGTACAAAGACCTTACAGAGTGAAGAGGAGCTTGAGAATCTTGAGAGACCTACTTAAGGAATTGCTTGTGAAGAAGAAGAAAAGGAGAAGGAGCTCGAAGCAGAAAATGATACATCATTTAACTCAAAAATAAATACTAAGTTCCTAATTTTTGTAAAGAATAACTCTTTACCTTTACCTAGCAAGTTAGAAAAATTAAACGAAGAAGAGAAAGGTGAAGAGAAATTTGAGATCTTTTTAAGTGCATGGATTAAGTAGAGATTACAAATCTAAAGATAGGGAATCTGTTGAAAATCAGAGGTCATCAAATAAGGCCTTATCCTGAAGAACCTTGTATGGAGGAAGCATATAAGACACTTGAAGATCATCATTTTATCATTTGATGAGGATAAAAAGGAGTCGAGCAAGCGACACTAAAAAAGGGCACTTCAAGACATGTACATCCTGACTTTGTTTTTTTTCTAATTAAGATCACTTACTTATCACATGCATTAATATGAAAATGATAAAGGCATTTTTTGTTCATAAGCTACATTAAGCAAATAGCCCATCTATTTATATAGTTTTCCTTTATTAAGTCCCCTTAAGCTTTATTAACCTTTCTTTTGTGCTAACCACATTACATGCTTTAAAAGTAACCAAATGTCCTACCGAAGCCTTAAAGCTAATGGAGCATTTTTTAATTGCTGATGATTGTGGGTGTACAAAAGTATAATTGTGGGGGTGTGCATATATGTGGGATGGTTATAATTGTTAGGCTACTACTTTATGTCTTATTAATGAAATGCCCATGTTGATGTAGCTTCTTTCAATTTTTATGTGAAAAAAATAAAAAAAAAAGAGAAAAGCAAAAGAAAAAGAGAAAAAAGGAAAAAGAAAAGAAAGGAAAAATGTTTAAATAAAAGTATGAAGGAGTAAATGCATATGTTTTGTAAAGTTATTCATTCCTAAAGTTGTATTGAATGGGTAATTTGAATATAATGCATATGAGGTAGATGTGGCTTTGAAGGATCACTCCTTGTAGTTTCAATGTATTGTCATCAATTGAATGAGTGATTCCTTCTAGTTGGTTATGCTTCATGTGGTTTGTGGTGTGAGAGATTAAATTTGACCTAGGAAGCATATTTTTTTCATTCATCATAGTTGATGTTCAAAACTGTGAGTGAATGTTGGTTTTTATGCTTGATGGTATACTGGGTGGTTTTCTTGTTGCACTAGCTTTGATGGTTTTTACACTTCTTTACCCAAATACATCTCACCTTAACCCTTGCCCACATTACAACCCTAAAAGGTCCTTTGATTTATGATTATGCATGACCCTAATGGTGGAGAAATGAAATGATTTGTAAAGTTGTGAAATGTTGTGATAATGAATGGTTTTTGAGTGTACCTATGGATATATCTTATTTAAACACATTTTGTCCAAGTCTGCCTCTATATTGCTCAGTTTATAAAGGTGATGAATGTTGATTAATCTTGAGTAGAAGCTTTGAATGTTGAATTCTTGCTATGGTTTTTAAAATTTGTTCATCTTTACTTATGACTATATATTCTTGGGAAATATAGGAAATGAGTAAATATTTTGGGTGTGACTTTAATTTTAATGTTTTGCCCAAGGATGGTTAAAAACTAACTGTGGGGGAAATTGATATGCGCTTAATTGATTATGCATTTATTCCATAACACTTAGTGTTCAATGATATGAAATGCTTAAGACATTAACTTTAGTTCATACTTAGGTTTAGGTACAATTGGAGGTGAAAGAGCTTAAATGAGTTGAAAGCACTATATTTGAGCCGCCTTCTTAAGATTCACACTCCCTTGTCTTCATGGAGCAAGAAGAAGAAGGATTAGAGTAAGAGGAGAAAAGAAAGTGCCAAAAGAAATGAAGAATAATATCAGTCATGGCTTGAGAAACATCTAGTGAGAGTGCTCTCACACCCATAACAAATTTGTCATGGGCATGAAAGTGTCGCCACACGTATGAAAATTGTGTCTTGGGCATGACTCCACAAACTTTTGGTATAAAAACATTGTTTTGACAACAAAAACTTACGTGTTTGTTTGGGACAATGTTGGAGCTCTCAGTTTTGAGATTTTGGGAGAATGAAGAGGGGCAAACCTCTTATCCTTTGAAGACCCATAGAAGGCTAAGCTTCCCAACATCAGTTCGAAGGTGATATCAATGTCGAAGAACATGGTTAAGCATTTCTTTCATTTTTTATTGTTCTTTCTCTTAGGGATTGATTATGTTATCCTACGTTTAATGTTTGGGTGTTGTATAAGAATGATTGAATTCTCTATTTGGTTATTTTTATGGAAGTACCCATTGCTAGAATTTCAATATAATCTGTAATTGTTACGTTGAGATTCTTTTATGGCAACTAATGATTTTTAATCACTAGGGATAACGTAACTGAGGTTAAATGACCCGAGCTTATGTGGTTGTTGCCTTGATTAATTTGTTTTCCTAATTTGTAATGCAGCTATCCAATTAAATCTAGAGAGCTTGTTTTAGGTTATTCGATAGTTAGGTTTAATTGAGGAGCTCTTTTTAATTAAACACGATATAGGGGGAAAATGGGGTTAATAGAACTTATTATTAACCTATGATTAATAGTTGCTACAAGAGGTATAAGAACAACAATTCAATAAAATATGTTCAATTGTGTGTAGGTCGAGATTGAACCGATGACTAAGTTCTTAACGAATTCATCACTTGCATCATCTTAGCATGTTTTTTTTTAATTTGTTTTCATTAGTTTAGTTATATTTTATTTCATTATTAAACCAATCTAAACCCCCATCCCAAAAAAAATCCTAATCACCAATTATTTTCATTTTAAAAGCTTTACACACTCTCTCTATAAGATTGACCTAGACTCACTACTGCTATAGTTATAGGTCTAGTTATTTTGAGTAGTGTTATGATGTACGTCAACCATTTATGATCATGATATTCCATAACTTTGTAATTGATTTCATTTCTCCACCATTAAGGTTCACATGCATAATCATTAATTAAAGGACTTTTCAAGGTTGTAATGTCGGTAAGGGCAGGTGAGATGTATTTGGATAGTTTACTATAAAAGCCATCAAAGCTAGTGAAACAAGAAAAACACTCAATATATCATCAAGTGTAAAAACCAACATTTACTCACGATTGTGTACATCAACTATGATGAATGCAAAAACCATATTTAAGCTCTCACACCACAAACCACATCAAACATATATCACTCACAAAAATTAATCATAAACAAGATTTTGTAACCATAAGGAGCCATTATTGAAAAAAATCCACATGATATCCAACATATTTAAGTAACTCATTCAATACAACTTTAGGAGGAAAGACTAATCATACATAACTTTGCAACACATATGCATTTCCTTATTTATAATTTTATTTAAACATATTTTTTCTTTCTTTTTTCTTTTTTCTTTTTTCTTTTTTAATTTTTCTCTTTTTCATTTCATATAAACATTGAAAGAAGCTACATTAATATGGGAATTTCATTGCTTAGACATAAAATAGTATCCCAATAATTATAACCATCCTATACATACGCTCACTCCCACACTTAGAATTTTGTACATTTGCAAACTCAATAATCAACAATTGCTTCACTAGCTTTAAGGCTTAGGTGAGACATTTAGTTATGTTTAAAGCATCTAATGTAGTTAGCACAAAAAGAAAAGGTAAATAAAGCTCAAAGGAGCTTAACAAAGGAAAACTCATATCAATGGGTAGGCTATTTGGCTAATGTAGTTTGTAAAAATAAGGAATGCCTAATCATTTTTATATTAATGCATGCAATAAAAATGTGGTCTCAAATGCAAATTCAAGGCAAAGTCGAGAAGTACATGTCATGAATGTTACACAAAAACCAAAGACAATGAGATTGATGTCGATATGTTAGTCTAATAAGGCTTAAAATCTCACTGGCTTTTATCTACCACTAGTCACTCTTTTCTAAATATAATGCACATTGACCAATCACAAGTTCAAAAGTACATATTAAAGTTGCCATGGATTGTTCTAGTCAATTCACACTATAATCATGACTATATAATCCTAAAAGCAATAGAAAAAAAATGTTTGTTTGTTTGTTTTATTCTATCTCTCATTTCATTGAAAACTTAAAAATAAAAAAGAAATAAACAAACTTAAAAACAAACATGCATATAAAAAGAAATGTAAAAATGTAAAGAAAAGAAATTAACTTCCCTTGAGTTGCCTCCCAAGAAGTGACTTTGTTTAGCATCGCTGGTTGACTCCATACTATCCTCAAGTGAAAAAATTATGATCTTCAGGTGTCACATGCACTTCCTCTACTTCAGGTAGTTCAGGATAGGGTCTAAGTTGATGATCATTCACCTCCAGTGTCTTACCTATCTTCAAATTTCCAATCTTTACTGAGTCTATGCACTTTGGAAAGATCTCGAATGTCTCTTTACCTTTTTCTTTTTCGTTCAATTTCTCTAACCTGATAGGTAAAGATAAAGTTTTAGTCCTAACAATAATTAGGAGTTCAGTATTTACCTTCGAGCTAAAAAATGTATTCTTTTCTATTTCGAGCTCCTTCTCCACTTCTTCCATGCAAGCAATTCCTTGAGTAGTATTCTCAAGATCCTTAAGATCCTCTTCACTCTGTAAGGCCTCTGCACTAATTTCCCTTGGGTATATCTCTGGTTAAGATAGTTGCACATCTTCGTTTTGTGATGCTAGGCGATTGACAACTTCTGCCAGTTGACCCACCTAGCTTGCCAAGTTCTGGATTTTAGAACTTTTTTCTTGTTGGAATTGTATCATATCCTGCTAAACTTGCAAAGTATTAGCAACACAAACATTAACTGATTCTCCTAAAAATGTACCTGAGTCTTTCTACCACTCAAAATCTTGGAAGTTAGACCAAAATTTTCTTTAGACCAAAATTTTCTTTCCTCCTGTTGAAATTGTACAGTGTTAGCAATAGAACATTAACTAGTTCTTCTAAAGATGGACTTGAGTCGTTATAAGAAGTTTCTGGTCTATACGAGAATTGTTATGCATCTTATATATTATTATGGAAGTAATTTTGTTGATTATCCCATCCATAACTAAAGTTTGTATGATAACTCCAAACATAGTTATAAGATTGGGAATTTGAGTTATAGAAAAATTACTTTCATGTAATTTTATTTTATTTTCAATCACAAACACTGAACAAAAAGTGAAAAGATCATGAAATAACTAAAAGGAAACTAATTACAAATAAATATGTAAAAAACATCAATTAAAATCAAGAGCAAAAACTAAAACATCACAGTCTCCAATAATGACGCCAAAATTGACGTAACAGTGGTGAGTCTAGGTCGATCCCACACAGAGTATTCGATTAGTTCTTGTTATGAAATCAATCAGTGTTTAGGTTATAAGGTTTTTGTTTGAAATAATAAAATAAAAATGAAACTAAGCTAATGAAAACAAATTAAAGAAAGCATTGAAAAATGATGAAAGTGATGAATTCGTTAGGGGCTCGGTTCTTTAGTTCTATCTCAACCTACATGCAATTACACATATTTCATTGAATTGTTGTGTTCACACCTCATTTACTGTTGTTCGTAAATTAATAACAAGCTCTGATAATCCCAAATTTTCCTTAGGTCATAGTTAATTAAGAAGAGTTCGTTAATTAACCACAGCTATCGGATAACCTAGGAGATGCTCTCTAAGTTTAATTGGACAGTCACCTTATGAATGAGAAAAATAGACCAATATGAGCAATAATATCATAAGCTCAGATTATTTAACCTAGGTTATGTTATCCATAATGATTCAAAACCATTAATTGCCACAAACGAATTGGAAAAACAACAAATACGTATTGTATTCGATTCTAGCAATGTGTTCATACATAAAAACAATCAAATAGATCATTCAATAATTCTTACATAACGCCGAATTCACTGAACACAAGATAGCATAGTCAATAAACATAATGAAGAATATGTTTAACTAGGTTTGTCGGTGTTGATGTCACCTCTGAACTGATGTCGGGATGTCTAACCCTCTATGGGACTCCAAGGTATCTCCTCTATCACCTTTCTCATCGTCTCCCGAAACCCTTAATTGTTTCTCAAACCTTTCATGTCTTTGTCATCACAAAAACGATGATTTTATACTAAAAAGTAGGGTTAAATGGGACAACTGGCCGTTCTCTCACCCGCAAGTGGCTGCTTATGGGTGTGAAAAATGTCTCACGCCCATGCAATCTCATTCAAGCCTTGAGTAGCTCTCTTCACTCTTCACCCTTCACTCTTCATGTTCTTCATATTCTTGTCTTGTTCTTGCTCTAATCTTCTTCTTCTTGATCCATGAAGACAAGTGAGTGTGATTCTTTGAAAAACGGCTCAAATATAGTGCTTTCAACTCACTTTAACTCTTTCGCTTTAGAATTATACCTAAAACCATATATGAACTAAAGTAAGTACCTTAAGCATTTTCATATCATTAATCACTAAGTGTTATGGAATAAATGTATATTCAATTAAGCACATATCACTTTTTGTTGGCTAGTTTACTCAATTTAGATTGAAAGAAATTCTCGAATCGTAAGAATACAGAAAGCCATTATTCTATTCTGCTAAAGGATTTAAAGCTTAGAATATGGAGCTTGCATTCATCCATCAACTGCATATAAAGTGCCGCATGAGCTTTGCCATTAATTGGAGACTTCAAACTTAAGCATCCTTAATGTGCATGAGCTGACTACAATATAATTTGAAAATTGAAGTCTCAACTTCTAAGGCCTAGAAGCTGCGTAAATTCTCTTATTGGGCTGTAAAATAACTATTCTATTTCTAGTAGTTCTGTCCCTTTTGGTTCAAACTGATAATTAGACAAAGCTTATCCTTTAGGTTAGTTAACTCGTACTTATCTATTCTTGACTTATAAATTCATTTTAATTTCTAAAAATATATTAATTCATAAAGTTTAACTAAAAATTAATGAATTTAACATATTGGTCTTGAAAAAAAAGATTGTACCTTTCTGTCAAAATTGAAGGACCTATTTAAATTTTTAAAAAATATTATTAAAAAGGGATAAATCTCATAATCAAATCGTTGTCACATCATTCAAATTTAGAATAGATGGATCGCACATTATAATAAATTGAAATTTGAGTTTGGAGATGATTTAAAAAGGTTGAAGGTTCAATTGGATCTAAATGACCCTTTTTTTCTTAAGCTATCTGTAGAGCTAACATTCCAAGTTCATAGTTCATACAACTTTGTTGATTACCCTAGATCAGAAACTTTCCTGCTCTAACTCTAGTTTTACCGGTTGAGCTTATGATAATTGTATCAAATTACACCTATAAAATATCATATACAAAATCTAAGATCATGTTTACAATTAAAGTAACTCATTTAACCAACAATCTTGTAACTGCTTGATCATAAGCATGAACTAAGCGATTACATATATTCAATAATCAATTCAAATAGTTCAACTTTTTTCTGGCCTTGGCTGATGTTGCTGGGTGTATCTTTTAGTCTGATGTTGTTAAAGAAGTAGAGCGGAATAATTTGCCTCAAACTAGCCTTTCTTCTTTTCTTTCGATGAATAAAAATTTTCCACTTCCAACCTATTTGCTGCCTCGAACGAATCCATCTGATTGAAAATATTTATTATATAAAAGAATGCTTAATCGAACATTAGGTCGGTAGCTCATGATCACACGACGGGGATATCCTCTTAATAATATTCATCACCACAAAGAGAGGTTCACTATTTAAGTTTACACTAGTCTGTATACTTTTGTTTATGTGGGCATCTTTAAAGCTGGAATCTGCTTTCTCTATAGGCCACTCCATGTTTTATTTCTTACTTCCCCACGTAGAGATTGAAGTGAGTTGAGCTGTCCAATTCAATGAGACCTTGAAGTGTTAATGATAACCACATGCCAAGTCTCTCAAAGTTCGTACAATAACATCATACACGAAGTCCAGGACCATCCTACCCATCCGAGCTTACTTATATAATAGTTTAGGGGAACTGATAATCCTAGGACTAAAGCTAAAGGTGGTGCTTTAAACTTTATTTATTAAAGTCTTCATCCCCAGAAGAAGAACATTGTTTTAGTTATCTCCTTTATGTTAAAAGGGACATTATTTCTTTTCAAAGGTTTAGCTTAAATACCGTTCCGCACAAGGAAGCTTTAGAAGATTCGATTGTTTGGTTCTATTCGACGAGTAAGTTAGGAAATATACTCATTAGAAAGTCAGAATTTAACCTTTAGAAAGAAAAGTTATATATATATATATATACAAATATGGCCCGCCTTAGTGGGACTTCAACTAGGTGTTTACGATGATATAAATATCAATGTTTTAAAAACCGGTTTAGATATCGAACTGGTCAAAAGAAAGGTTTAAGGTTTAGAGGTTCAACCGGTAGTGAACCGTTATAAACCGATATATAATAAATAAGAGGTAAAACTTATAAGAATAAGTAAAAATAAAATATTTTATTGAAATAAAAAATACATCAATGTCTATTATTATATAA
>JAOTJB010000007.1:6441225-6460649 GCA_027123815.1 Erythroxylum minutifolium | reverse complement strand
TCCTAGATTATCCTTATCACACAATATATACAAGCAGAAAACAATTCCATTTGAAAAATCACAATCTTGTAGATTAACTAAACCTATTAGATTTACAGAACCAGGAAATAATTTAGAAAATTTAATTTCTATAACAGATCCAAAAATAAAAGACCAATCTAACAAAGAACAAAATATAGGAAAGGATATTAGTAATATTAAAATACAACTTCAAGAGTTAACTGACCATATTAAAACAACTCTATGAGTGTTACAAAAAATTTAACAGATATAATAGAAAAACAAATACAAATCAAAGAATAATTAAAGGAACTCATACAAAATCAGTCGACAATAGTTCAAATAATACATAAAGTTATAATAGAAAATACATATATTGAAGAATTAACAACTCAAATAGATCAAAAATTAAATAATATAATACAAGGTCTAAAAGTGGTATCAGAGCTAGCTTATGGGTGCTAGTGCTTACACCCATGACATGCCAGGTTTGAATTCCAGCGTAACGAACTGGATTCACCTAGGTAGTAGAAGCGTGGTGGGTTTAAGTAATTTGATAACGTCCTACCTTCAACTCGAGTTTTGGGTAGCAAAGTGGTATCAACACCATAACAGAGCAAGTGCAAGAATAGAAGATTTTTGTTCTACATGGCCATCGAAACGAGATAACTCTCTCTTTCCTCTAACTGATAGTAAAGAAGAATCTAGAAGTTCAATCGTATGGAACGAGAGCATTAGTGCTCTCACTAGCGGCATGAAATAACCTAAGAATTGTCAGAATGAGCAGGGGATCAGATCTTCTATTACAGTTAACCAATTCTAACCTTGCTCTTTTAAATCTCATCCACATATTTATGTGGGGTCTACATAAATATGTGGACCATATTAAGTGAAGCAAGGTTGGAACACCCTAACGGGAACATGGTGCTTCAACCTATTAAGCAGGTAGAGAAAAAGGTAAACCTCCAAAAGTAAAGAAGAATCTAGAAGCTCAATTTGCAACATACTCCTGAAGGTTTACCTTTTTCTCTAGCTGCTCATTCTAACAATTCTTAAGTTATTTCATGTCGCTAGTGAGAGCACTAATGGTCTCATTCCATATGTTTTAGGGGCTAACAACTCTGATCAGAGGAGAGAGGGGTGGACAACTTACACTGGACTCTTAAGGACACTCACTCCATTAGGCAAATTCACTATCCCTAACTTTAGTACTTCTTTGTCCAAAATGATTGCATAATGATGAATATTTAGAATATCTACATTTAAGGCTATAACTCGAATTTTTTTTAGTTAGAATTTTATAGATTGTTCCTTTTAGTGATCCAAAGTTATGCCATTATTGTTTGTTTTCTACATTCTCTAGGTCTCATATCTGTTTTAGTCGTGAGCTTACCCCTATGTATCCTTTATTTTCCACCATAATTTCTTTGATCCAGAGAATTGTCTTAGTAGTAGATTCGTGCTTGCTCATGGTCAAATCTTTGTCCAATATGATATTTCTTTCTCACCATATTGCATGTACTCCATATGAGAGGGATATCTCAAAAAAATGCTTCTTTCCTTATAGACTAAATGTTACATATAGCCTATTGTATTATTGAAGTCTAATCCCTCTCATTGTAAAGCATCTAAAGAAGATGTTGACATCTGGACTATAGGGAATGTGAAAATTTGCATTGGAAAAATAAATACAAGGTTGATTCAGGTAGTAGCTTACAAAGCAAGCATAAAGGGTTAGAAATACTATTACGTTGATCTTTAACGTTCAATCTTCCTTTGATAGCTAACCAAAGGTTAAAGAATGCCTTAGGAATAAGAGATTTAGTACAAACAAACTCATACTAAGGGACCTTAGGAGCTTGATATCTAAATAAGTCAAGATAAGAGCTCTTCGTAAATTTATTAAAGTTGTCTCTTAACTAAATGAGATGATCATGGTTAGATTGATTAGGACTATAAGCAGGTAAATTATCCAATAAGGCAGTAGCTCCTCTGATGTTATGATAGTTGTAGTTTGTATTATGTTTACTTGGGTAATTTAATATATTTTTAGTTATTAATTAGATGATTTATGCATATTTAGGTTTAGAATTATGTCATTTTATTTATATGTTTATGTTTTTGAATGTTATATGGTTTAGAGCATATTATCGGGCTTTAATTTTATGTGTTTGAGGTGTTTTCATGAATTTGTTAGTGTTTGATATCAAGTAAAGAAGATCAGATAAGATTTAAAGAAAGCTCAGAGGAGGAGCCAAGGCCACGATCGTGACAGAAGCAACCCAACTAGGATCACGATCGTGACAAAAGCCAAATAGGACTAGGTCACGATCGTGACTCATTGGCCAAAATCGTAACAGGCGCGATAATAGACTTGGGGATTGCTTCTGAATTCAACTTTTTAAGGGTTATTTCGAACATTTGAGTTCGAGTAAAACTTAGTTTTTACCCTATATGGAAAAAGCACATAAAAGAAAAAGAAAGAAACCCTAAAGGAGAGCCTCCATTTGCTACATTTGGAAAGAGCCAAGGAAGAGAAAGAAGAGAAGAGAGGAAGAAGGACGTGTTATTGCTGCTGCTACCACTCCCAGTTCACTCCAAGTGAACTTCTTCATTTCATCTTGTTATTTCTTTCACTTGATGTATAAGATGGATATGATGATGATGAATTTGGTTTTAAGGATGTTCTAAGCTCTTTTAGGGATTTGTTCTTAAATCAATGTTAATTTGATTACTTTTGATGTTAATGTGTTGGGTATTGTGATTGTTTGTCGTATTTGTATGCTTCGGTAATAAATCGAGAGAGTGAACCGATAGCAAAATGATTAGGTTAGGTAATGAGAGTTAAACAATTTAATAGATCACACAAACAATCAAATTGGTAATTTATACGAAGAGAGATCTCGTATGAGGACTCGATTTTTTATTAGAGTGCTTAAGATCTAATTGGATGTGTGGGTTGTTTGCTAATTGAGAGATTGCAAATTCCTTAATTCAATTTAATTAGGGTCAAAGATTAGAACTCGATATAGAATAATCCACCAATCGAAATCTTAGGACCGATACTGAATTAACTCAAAAGTAATCAAGTTAGCATTTGATGATAGGATAAATCCACTTTTCCTATAATTGGTTAATCTTCCTTGTGTGATTTTGGATTTGTCAATTAGTTATGCTCAATTTTGATTCCTTGCATTAATTTAGAATTTCAGTTTTCAATCTATCTATATTCAATTGCTTAATTTTCTGTTCATTTTTATTTTCATTTTAATTACACTTTTAGGCCTTAGATAAGTTAGGATTTGATTAGTTCACTAATTTCTCGTGAGATCGAAACCTTATATATACTATACTTACGACCGATGCACTTGCAAAATATTGAGGATTTTATAAGGTTAAAACTTACTCAACAAGTTTTTGGCGTCTTTACCGGAGAATTAGTTTATTACTTTTTGAATTCCTTTGTTTTAAGGAATTATTACACTTTTTGTGATAGCTATAATTATTTGGATGCTATTTGTTTTTCATATCAATGAAATTCCCATATTGAACTTTAGCATCATTGTCCTCATACTCACTACATTAACCCTGTCAACTTTCTACTTCTCTTTGTGAACTGTTTAATAATTATGCTCTTCATTACTACATTTTCCACTACTTCCCACCTTATCGATAGCACCAACATATTCAAACCCACTACCTACCTTCTTCCCATATTTCTTCTCATTAGCTTTTGCACTAACTTATTCTTCATCATTAGTTGCATAAATTTCATCATCACTTATATCATTTTTAGATTTAGCCATTTCCATAACAAAATCTTCATCATCTTGTTCTACCTAAACTTGGAACAAACCCTCTTCATTGTCGATATCAGAATCATTTTCCTCACCATCACCTGCAAGACTATCATAACCATGCTCAGAATAGATTTCAACATTATAGTTCTTCAATTTTTCCATACACTGAAGCATTGACAATATGACCTTATTAGGTTGTAAACTCAACTCTTTCAAGCATCTTATTGACTCTTCTAGAAATTTGTAAAATATAAATATAACTTTATGCCCTTTATCTTACGATACTCCTTTTAGTACTAACATACTAAGTTCATCAACACCAATATCCCTCTTCTGTTTGATCTTGCCTCCAACATAATTGTTGTTTCCATTTCTTTCCAATACCCCACCATAATGAAACTTAAAATTTACTAGCATCTTCATTACACAGAATTTTATTATTAATTTCCAATAAATCAAAATTGTAAGCACCCCTCATCAAACCAAATCTATAGCATGTTCTTTCTAAGGATTTTATTGCCACAACTTATTTATAAAACAAGTCCTCAATGTGTGAAACAAAAAGAAAATTAAGCTAAAACAGGTTATAGAATTTGATATAGAAAGTAACAAAATCCTATAATTTAACATAGGGATAAGAAAATATGTAATTTAATGGATAAGTAATTGAAATCCCTATCATCTTAACTCATTTATTCACTTACTACGGTTTGCAACTATAATTGGAAATCAAGTAGGGAAAAGGCACATAAACTACTCGTAGAAACTCAACTAGAAACATTAATAAGGATAATTGAAGACCTGGTTGGAGCAGTGAGAATAATAGAAGCATTATGTTTTTCTAAAAGGGGTTAATAACCATCATTGAAAAAAGTTAAACATCCTTTAAAATGGTAAACCATAGAGTAATATACAATGGAAACTAGATGTACTAAGGAGTTCAATAAAAAACTGAATGTAATCCCACCAATTGCCTCACAAGATAGCATATTCGAGTTTACGCATATTGCTTTGTATGTAAAGGGTCTAGAGTTGTCTAAAGAAGAAAGATAGTCTCCAATATATACTCGCAATAAATTGCAACCTTGAGTAATTATATAGATAAAAAACTACACCCTAATTTGAGAATATGATGTTGCTACATTCTATAAACCAAATTATGAAGGGAGATTTGGAAGATCATTTTATTATCTTTATATGAAAAGTGTATTTGAATGCTCTATTTGACAATTTATAACCAGTCAATAAGAGAAAGAGTTATATTGCAAAGGTTTATGATGCCTTTCCATGCATTCAAGGAGAGTTATAATGAAGAGGTTTAAGAATTCTAAAAAGATGTTTCTGGAAAATAACAAGCACAATAAATCAAAACATAATTAACTAACCAAAGTCAACAACAAAACTGAACAAAAGAAAAACATAACACAAATAACCAAATTCAACAACAGAACACATAATTAAGTAAATTGAATCGAAAGAAGATGACATGCCTTTAAGAACAAAAGAATTGAAAAGTGATTTGGAAGTAGGCGAAACAAATAACCAAATTCAACAACAGAACACTAAATTATTAGAAAGAATTTGATATTCTGCCTTTACCTTTACTGTTGACATTTCGATAGGAAGGAAGCAAAATAGTTTATTGAAAAGAATTGGAGTTGCATGAAATTGAATAGAAGAATTAGAATTTTTGTAGAAGATCAAATAACCAAATTCAGCAACACTGAATTAATTCTCAAACAAATAATTTAGGGTTAGATGAACTCACCTCCCAAAGAAGTGCGGTAGCGAAACTCCTAATCACAAGAGATAAAGACACTCTAGAGACACTCTTAATCGTACCCACCTGCAAAAGACAATAGCGACATTTTAAAGACGGCGACACTCCACACAAAATGGAAACTATGTAGGAAAATTTTGTATTGTCAAGAACAAAAGAAAATAGGCATAAATGAGGATAGGCTTTTAATGTTCTTTTTTTAATTTAATTGATTTTAAAAAAATTAGTTGAAAAAAGGGACACATGTCTAACACATGACAAGTAAAAAATTTGATTTAATTTGCCATATACATCTTACTGTTTTCGCAATAAACTAAAATTTTGAACTTTTTAGCATTACTTTTTAAAGTTCAAATTGAGTCTAATTTGAAATTTTATTATAATTAATTGTTTAAAAAATCCTTTTTACCCTAATTCTTGCTCATTTAGTCTTTTATTTAATGTAATCCAAAAAAACCATTAGACCTAAATTAGTTTTTTGTCGAATGATGACAGATGATGACAGGTGGCAGTCGTTTATACGTAAACATGACTCGCTATATTCTCCAACTTTCATGTAAACCCCAAGCAAACGTTTAGACATTGCTCGTAAGTATTTAACTTAAAAATTTGGTGTTTAATGTACCATCACCATGTAACTTTTCCTCCTCTAATGGGTTCAAAATTCTAATGGACATAATCATGCATCACCAACAGCCCCTTAATCATCCCCACTGAAAAACTCAAGTAGCGTCGCCATCATTCCCAGTCTCAAGTAGCCAAAAGAATAAACAAAACAACCATTGCAGTTCTGCTGTTTATCCCCCAATAGCATTTCATGGGCAACAGTAGAAGCAGACTAATTAGAATATATGCAAGTTGATCCATGAGCACCTTACCTATTGAGAGGGAAATGATGGGATAACTCAAGACTGTAATGACCAACATTATCTTGAACTGGAAAAACCATCCAACTCAGTCAAGGCAGCTACGCAATTGAAATGAACTCCACGGTGGTCAAACTCCAACCAGAATTATAAGATTTAGCTATATTAAAATGTACATATATTTCAAATCAGGAATTGAGGACAAATCTAATTACATTACCAATAGATGGAACACATTAATGCCAACAGAATAAATCATCGCAAAACGAGAGTCGTTCTATGAAGAATTTATTTTCTTTTCTCATTTAAATACGACCTGAAAGAAAAAGCTTGTCAGGTCCACCAACTGAACTACAGAGGCAACATAACTTACAGTCAGTTCGTACACTTTATTCAACACTCTGCATTTAATACATAGAGAGATTATCTACTAATGGATTATATATGACGGTGCTTCTAATTGCAATTTTCGCATGCAGTAGTCCTCCAGTAACCTGCATGGATCAACTTCATAAAATATCTTCAAGAATGGTGGACAATAACAGGCCTTGGACAAACTCACTCCTTTTTGCTTTCTCTTTCTGGTCCTTAATTGATAAGGGTGATGACTTCACATTTCTGTCGACAAAAATAAAAATGAAAGCAATGGATACGGAAGAATATTTTCAGAGAGGTACTATTGGATAATTGTGTAACATATTCCAACTAACTGCAACAAAAAATAGGTCTACATCACCAACAAAAGAAGGAATTCCATCAATTTAGAAGAAAAAGAGATTTATCTCAATATCCTCCTACTGAAGTTTTACCATGCATCTTATATCCTCACTCCTAGATAAGTTTCAACGTACATCCCATCTATCTCTTTGCAAGGTAACACTTTGAACTGTGTTAACAAAATCTTTCAGTTAATGAATTGAACTCATCAATCCAGAAAATGTATCAACTGAGACATCCTTCCCTCTAACTTCTAATTTACTGAGGTCTTTCCATGGACATAGGTCCCTTAACAAACTTGATTTCCATGAGGATGCGTGCATGTGACCGTAAGACAGCTCTAAAGACTACTGTGCACTTGCAACTGAATCACCAAACTTCAAATTTTTGTAACCAATTAGCGATAACATAAGAATTGTCATGAAAGGTACCACAGAAGCATCGAAAGTTTAGGCTACATGATCAGGGGAAGGAATAGCACAAACAATCTTCCTACACAACTTAATTTGTTGTCTTATCCATGTACAGAACAATAAATTTTGTTGAAAATATCAACTCATGGGCCTTTTAAAATCAAAATCATGGGAATAATCATGATATCTCCCTTACTTTGACACTTATCAATGGAAGTATGCCGGTTGATGTTGATTTTGTAGTTCCAGGACCATGCATCACCATGCAAAATATGTAAAGAAGAACAAGAAACATACCGTACTGCAACATTTTCCTCTGAAGCTTTCTTTTCTGAGGTTGTTTCGGTTGTAAAAGAAGGTGGTCCACTAGCAAAATCATCACCCATAGGCAAAAAGAATGAAGACAACAATGGATCTGGTGCTGCATTCGATGAGGATATTATATACGACGAACCCCCAAACAGTGATTGTAGATTTCCTTCTCGCAATTCTTTCCTCAACAAAGAAAGTGTTGAATGAGGTCCACCTCTACGTGATTTTCTCTTATGCTGCAAGTATGCATTTGTTAAGGAACTAATGACATTAAGGCCGTAGTGAAGCATTGCAAAAAACCCACAACTGAAGGACAACTGTATTCAGATACCAGTAATTTAGTTTAAAAGTTTGTAAAAGGAAACCAATAATGAATGCTTAATTATTAGAATGTTTACCCGAATATCAAACCGTTAAAAAAGTCCAAACTCAATAAACAACAATCTGGTTCAAGACTTCCTACAATCATAAAATAAGAATCATTGTGAAAGGGGTGCAAAAGGTCTATGCAATTCTTATGCCAAAGGCAACGAGAAGTTAAACTGGGGGTCCTTATTTTGACAACACTTCACTGCCTATGATTCAGATTTTCATTTAGTTAACAGGTAATCCAAGAATAGCAACAAAAATGGTCTTAATTTATTAAATACCCTGATAAAGGTGCACATCATGTATGATGTGTTTTACAAGAAAACTAGTTGCAAAATTCACTGGAAAATACAAACAGTTTCTCCTCTTTTTAGCAATAAAGTTATGTAACATATTTGCAAATCCACGCAGAAATTCCTGGAATTGGAGCCCATATTAACTAGGGGAAAGGATATCTTAAATATGTTCCCATGTTGTAGAGTTATGTGCGCAACCATATCAACCCCCACCCTCACTGCACAAACTGGGCAAATCTGTAAACAAAGAGGATAAATCATGGACAGAAAAATCCTTCAAATTAGTGTTTTTTATCATTCTACATAAAAAAAAATTCTCCATCATATAAATTCAGAGCTCGTTAAATCAAATTCTTTACAGAAGGAACTAATTCCAGTTCCACAAATATAAAATGAGGCCAGGCAAAGGTAGCCACCATCCAAATTATCTCAATCCGAGGACACTCACAACACCAGCCAAAGGGATGGTATCACACAATAAACTGCTTATGTAGGGAATAACCCAATCTGTATTACTGATGTAGACAAACTATACTTGATGTAGGTATAATCAAGGATCATATCGTCAAAGACAATCATAACCTAGCAGAATGATTTTCCAAATCATCAAGCACATCAAATATGGTTAAATGTTAGTCATGTACGTGAATCAACAATAATCAATGAAGCAATCAGTAAATACTAACCAGCAATGGCTGTTTCAAGTTGGCATGCAGGAAATTGTTCAGATAAGATATCATGGTGACATTCAGAACATTTTTATTGTTTGGACTAATTCAGAAATTCTAAACATAAACAGAAAGTTTTAAACCACATAATAATAGTGAAGAAATCCTGCACAAACCCAGTGTACAGAAGATGAAAATTTGTAATGAAAGATGTTAGCCATTAAAGATGTGAAAACAAGTACCCCATTTTTTGCCTCCACAGGATGTTCATCATCGATATGGCAGCACAAGCCAACAATATCATAATATTCTGAGCAGAATGGGCATGGAAATTCTTCCCTTATGTCATCATCTCCGTCAATTTCCTCAAACCCCATAAACATATCTGCAGTTACAAATATTATTATGATGAGTCATGAAGAGTTTCCATAATTACCTCCACAATCTCTAAAAGCCTGATCAGTGGAGGAAATATTAAATAACACATCATGGAATCACATTCTAAAGTCAATTATTTAATCCACAGTTTATGCTATTTCAATTACCATATTCTACATTAGTGCTAAGCTGTTAATTGAAGCATATAGTTCTTGTGAGACAAAAATGCGTAGGTTCTCTCCCTCCCCCTCACTGAGAAAGCTGCATGCTTCACTATCTTCATGATGAAATGCCAAAATTGTCAACTGCAATAATGTCTAAAACTGAAAAAAGGAAAATCATATCTGTTTCATTTTCCTTTCTTGGAAAATAACAAAAGTCAAGTAGCTAATACCACTGGATCTATTAGCACAAAATTTATTAGTCAGTGCCATTAACTAGTAGTTGTAGGAAACAATATCTGATGCCTAAAAATTCTGCAGTACTATTTATTATGTTTTCTCTATTCTAGCATAACTTTGTGCCCTATTTTGTTAATTTAATTATTCTACATTATTTTGCAGAAGTCTTCCTGGAATTTAGCAATTTTGGAGCTAAAATAGGTAAGGATTGAAGAGATAGGGTCAGATGCTAATTCTATATGCAAAAGGACTCCAAAATAGGCATACAAAAGTCTTCTAAATCAAGAAAAGACTTTCCTAATCAGAATAGGACAAGGATATTACGAATTTTTCAGTATAAAAGGGGCTACCACATATCAGATTTCACACTCAGCACAACCTACACAACCTGCACTCAAGAGAGAAGGCTGGGAAGAGGGGATTATCCCAATGTTGAGGCTTTTCGTTATATTATTTCCATCATGTCTTTTCTGAATTTATTACCAGTTGTGTTTGTGTTTACAAACATGTTAGCTTAATTTCTTTTTAGTGCCAAGTGGAGGCTGAACCGAACCCTATTCTACCATGATTTGATTGTTTAATTGTTATCTTTTTAACACATGAATTTATTCTTTATTCTGTTCTTAATGCTTCTTTGATTTTTATGCAAGTTATTCATTAAAGCAACCTGAAACATGGACCTTTAATTGATACATGTATAAAATTCTTAGATGAATTGACTATTAGATCTTGATAAAGCATAGCTACGATTGCTGATACAACCTGAAATATTGGACTCTTAGATAATTTTGGTGGTAATATTACATAAGTTTTATTAATTTTTAATGCATCTAGATAGTTTTTGATTGATTACATGACCTGAAAAACTGGGTGTTTGATGTCAGACATTCGTCTAGATAGTTAGAACCTGAAATATGGCTGACTTTACTAGAGGAAACTACACAAATTCATGTAAAGAAAGTATGTTTAGAGCTTTTCATGGTAGAGGGGGTGAGGGAAAGCTAAACTTTGGCATGTTTTTAGTGAATTAATTAGTTCTTCACCTATTTTTGGATAGTTATTAATTGTTAGCCAATAACTTCACAATCAACAGCTTGAATAGTAGTTAAAGGTGTGATTTTGAGTATTAGTGATCAATACTTGTAAGAACGATATCTATACTGCTATACTATAATTCTAGTGCACTTGCTAGGTGAAAGTTTAGCTCGTATCAATATCCTGGGCACCCCATTCATGCCAACATAAAAACACCACTCACCTTACTATTTCAGCTAATAGAAGCAAAGTTTGAGTTATTACCTTTTGATCACATCATTAACACTATGTCACTTTTCAATTACAAATCACAACTTGCCACTTCCTAACAGTTCTCTCTCTCTCTCTATTATATATATATTTGTTGTGTGTGTTAGTGTGGGAATGAACTTCATTGCACTATCACAAAGCAAACTTTCTGATGCAAATGGCATTGTTGCAAGCACTCTACTGTTTCTTCTACTTCATAAATAGTAAATGGAAGAACCCCAAACATTTTTTGGAGATAGAAAACTCGACAGCCCTCTTCAGTAAAACTTTGTTTGGCCAAAACAAATTCAATCTTTGAGAGCCATACAGCTCCCTTTTATCTCCCATTGATTAGAAGCTGGTAATTGTGAATTGTGGTGAAAATTTCGTCCACATAATCTTCAATTTGGAATACCAGAACTATTTTCATCTAAGAACTCTAGTTCCAAAATAAGATCTATTGTTTCCAAACCACAAAAGGAACTATCTAAAGAACCCTTATCAGTTCTACCTCTACCTGTGCTAACTTAGGGTCATTATCAAAATCATCATTTGACAAAACAATATTGTTGAGATACTACTCTCAGTTAGCGTATGATTCTGCGAAAAAGTCATGTCACTGAAGGGAAATCTTTGTATACATATAAAAAAATGAAAACAACCGAGTCACATCTTTCAAGCATCCAGTCGACGAGATTGTCTCCTGCTCGTTAAAATATCGATAACACCCTATTAAGGGATCGTCAACAATAACTCCCACAAAAGGCCAAAAAAAAAGAAGGAAAAGAAGTAACTTTATTAACACCAAAACACCTTCGAAATGTAAAAGTCTCACCGGATCGCGAATGGAAAGCTGATTGATATCGCTTAGAGGTTGAGGAAAGATGAACGCTCCTCGAATCAGCGTCCATAGCTAGAAAATCAATTTCTTTATAGTTTCAGTTCCCAATTTCCAAACTCCAGAAACCGATCCCATAAAAAACAATAAAAAATCAATCTATAAAACAACAAGGTTTTTGTTGGTATTCAGCCACTGATGGGTAATCGATCCTATTTCTCAAGAATCTATTATCGCAGACCAGAGATTTGCAGAGGAAGAAAACACAAAAGTTAAATCGAAGGTAACGATGGTACTGATAAGTTAGGTCTTTTCCGATACCTTCTTAATTTAGTGATATTGAGAGTAAGAGAGAAATATTTAACTGTTTTGTCCAATTCTATCTTTCAATTGTGGTTTTTGATTTTTGATTTCCATTTTACCTGTTTTAAGCGAGCGTTTATACATTTGTAATATAAAAATTAAAAATAAAAATATATTTGGTTGAGATTTTTTTATTTTTGATATCCATGTTACCTATTTTAAACATACGATTATACATTTGTAATATAAAAATTGAAAATAAAATTATATTTAGTTGAGATTTGTGATACAAAAATTTTAAATAAAAATATGTTTAGTTGAAATTTGTAATAAAAAACTAAAAATAAAAGTCTGTTTAGTTTTATCATTTTATTTCTATTTTTATAATTATATTCTTATGTTAATAATTTTAATATAATTAATTATATTTGAAATTAATTAATTATCATTATAGCTAAAATTAAAATATATGCAAATTAAATAAATTTAAAATTACGCATCAATTGTATGTAATAAAGTTATGTAAATTAATAAATTATATTAAGTCATTCTAATCAATAAAAGATATCTATCATATTATAATTCTTGAAAATAAAATATTATTATCTTTTATAAAAAGAAACATAAATCAATTAGAAATAATATAATTAATCCATATTTATCTAGCAATTTCATTTCACTTCAAAGACATACTCCGAAGTTGTGCTGTAATAATATTATACTCCACTTAAGAATTTACATATTCATTTTCACTTTCCCTAATTTGTTTTTCATTTTCAACACAACTGTTAAATAATTCATATCTTTATCCATACATTCTAATGTAATTGTGTCTAACACAACATGTAATAATAATGTATTTTTGTTTCTTTATATCATAACACGACATGTTTTTAAGTATAGAGAATCTTACTTTTATAACGTCAAAACATCTTCAATAACACTTCTTAATAAAGAATGCATGTAGTTAAACAATTCTTGTGGACCTTGAAGTCTTCGTCTGCCTCTATAATCTTGCAAATGATATCTTTCACCTCAGTATGGTGAAAGAAAGAAATCTAGGCATATTAGTGTAGTCTGAATCAACTAAATAGTACTTACCTAACATATAAAGAACAAAATATTAACAAAAAGATATTAAAAATAAATCATAATTACTATGTTTATTTAAAATAATATAATATCTTATAGAGGTATAGGAAATTGATTTATTGGATTTGTCACTGTTTCTAAAAGAACTCTAAAGTCATTTGTAATATCTTCCCATCCAGTCATTAAATATGTAAAGCGTATGTTAAATGAGCAATAACACATAATATTTTAAGTTGGATTAATTCTTTTTCCCCTATATAGTATTTGTTAACATATGCATTAATATGTATACCATCTATTGCTCCTATACAATCCTAAAATTTAAAATATATATTAAAATAATTATTAATCATGAGGATATAATTAAAATAGTAATTAAATATATGAATGTTTATGAAAATATGGAAAAAATTCTGAATTATATTAAATTTCAGTAAGTGTATTAGTAAAAGATGGTGGAGTAATAACTCTTTTTACAAGACAATTAATTGCATGTAAGACTTTACAAAAGTACTTCGAAATTTTCCAAGGAAAATGTTTAAATCGTTCTACATTGACTCTAGTTGTCTCATTATGCCTTATAGTAATCAAGAAAATTACTACTTGTTCCTTCACAGTCAAATGACTTGTTGCTTTTAAGCCTCCTAAACCCAAATAAGCTCAAGAAGATTATCTTTCTCATTCTTTAAGGTTTCATAAATCCTTGTAGGATTCCCATTCAAAAGTCTGATATTCAATCATGACCTGGTAGAGCAGAAGTTTTATATGCTTGCTTTTGTAAATGAAAATGTTTGTTCTCTCCTCCAGCTACAGAAATAATGATTACCTTCTTTTGTTCATCATTAGAATCTAATTCGAAGTCTGATAAGAAATCCATATACCTACAATGCCAACATTAAATAATTAATAAAACATTCAATAAAAAGGTTTAATTAAATATAGACAAAATATTTATACAAAATATAGACCTAACATTAAGTCAAGAATTTATACAAAGCACAAATTTAAAATGTTCAAATTATGGATTAGTGATTAATATAAAAGTGTCAAATTAATAAGAATTTAATTTGCAATAACATGAAAATATAATTAAAGTGACATAATGTAATCCAACTTCCTTGTATTTGTCATCTTCACAAAAATATCCCCATAAAGTGGAGAATCATATAAAGCCTTTATAGTTTTTCCATATTACACATCGTCAACACCCAATTCATCTAAAGAATTCAAACATTCCATCATTATAATAGACTCTTGAGATCTATTCTTTGCAATAGATGATGTTTCACTCAGTTTTTTCTCAAGTAGACCATTCTTCGTTTTTGATTGTTCACCAAGTATAAACAAGACCTCTTCTACAATGTTAGAATGTATGTGCCTTCTTTGCCTTCTTATTCTTAGGAGATTTCTATGTGCCTTCTTTGCCTTCTTATTCTTAAGAGATTTCTTTCTCTTAGATGGAGAACTTATATCTTGATCTTCTTTTTCGTTCTACAAGTAATCTTAATCAATATCATTTTTATGTTCCTCTTTTGTACTATTCGATGGAGATTTAGATGACGAATGTGCATGTACACCAGTTCCAGTAGTATCTCTAAAAATATGACACATGTCTGAAAATTCCTTACATATACAAGTTTGAAAATTTCTTACATACTTTTTTCTTGAACCTGTGAGCCATTTTATACATCTATAATGATAAAAAGGAATATGAGAATAAATATTATATAATATGATATATTAATAAAACAAAGATATATTTTACCTTAAATATATTTTCCCAACATTCATTTGTAGCATTAACTTCACCAGTAAAGGAATTGTAGCTAATTCATATTTCTTTCAATAAGTTCTTGAAATTCTTCAATGTATCCCTTAATCTATTATCCTTATTCTTCAATTGAATATCAGTATACTCCTTATTGAATTTTGTTTAAAGCCCTGCCTTAATATTCTTCCAACCAGGTTTGAAAAAGGAAGTAGTTGTTCAATTTCCCTTCTTCACTTCTTCAACCATCAAGAAGATTAAATGCATGTCTATGGTATCATTCCATACCCTATCATTTTCATTTATTTCCGCATAATCATTGGAATAGTTCATATTGTTCAAACCTTCCATCACTAAATGTAATCACATATAAGTGACATCAATCACAAAGTATTAAATGCTAAACATGGTTAAAAATAAACATGAAACAACAACAACAATAAATGTCTTCAAATACTTAATAATTAAAATATAAAATAAGTAATAAATTAGGTATAAATCAATATATATATAGGATATCACTTTGAATTGGACTTCAATTTGTTATTAAGCTTTGGATATTAATGTGGTGGTCCGCATGATAAACCAACAAAAGTCTACATCAGAGTTAAAACATATGTAATTCCTTGGCAAATGCATATGTTATTTGTGGGAAGGAGCTATCTAATTCCAAGGTGATATGAATATGTAAGAGTTTTGAGAGTTAGAAATATCCAAATTGTTCTAGTCAACAAAAATAAAGATTATGTAATAGCAAAGTTATGATAAAATTATTAGTCAAACTAATGAGTTTTTAATACATATACAATATATATCAATTGGCCGATATTAAAAATATATCGACTCCTGCATTCATCAAGTTATATAACTATTCATTATCCACTTACTTATTTTGGCTTCTATACATATGGGTAGAAACAATTTTCTAATATGTTTTATACAAATTTAGATACCAACAAATTCAGTATATATGAAGAGTCCCATTTTATTTCTACAGTTTGAGCCAGTAACTAACTTTATTCTCCATATATAGTTCCTTCCTTCCACTCAAAGATTTGTCCTATTATTAAGGCCCGACCATTAGGGTAATGCCTAACTCATCTTATGAATGATATAAGTAAAAAGGATTGAATTCATAATAACTTATGATATGTTTTTTATTATGCTCTTTTTGTCTCATTTACTATCCTTTATACGTTTCAAATCTACCTGGATTTAGGCTTCACCTTTAAAGAAAAAAGAAGACAATTGATACTTGTAGGTTATGTAATATTTTAATGGGTAGTTTAGTATGTGTTTAGTTGTTAAATTGAATGATTAGTGCATGTTTAGGTTAGGATTATGTTATTTGGTTAGATATTTGTGTTTTGAGTGTTTTATGGGTTAGAGCATGTTATTGAGCTTAAATTTTGTGTATTTGAGGTGTGTTGATGTGTTTTTCAGTGTTTCAAATCAAATATCGAAGAGCGAAGGAAATTTGGAGGAAGCCCAGAGTAAGGCCCAAGACCACGATGACATAAGCTTGGTGGGTCTACAGTTATGAATTGATTGTCAAGTCCAATCCCAATATCTTCATTTCAAATTGCAATAGATCGTATACCTATATATATATTTTCTATTAATACATGACTAATTAATGTTTGGATAAAAATTCTTTCCTGCAACATCCCATTCTGTCACCCATTTTTATTAAAAAATTGCAAGAAACCTTAGAAACAGAAGAAAGGGAGGAAGAAACATATATAGAAATAGAAACAACTTCTGGAACGAAAGGGACTAAATAGAAACAAGAGGCATCCACGATCGTGGCCCCATCTATCACGATCGTGGCAGAGAGCAAAATCAAGTGTGGCATTATGGGCCACGATTGTGGCTTACGCGACAACAAACACGGATCGACTTTTAAAATGCGACTTTTCAAGGGATATTTTAGACTTTTGGACTCAAGTAAACCCTAATGTTTGCACTAAATGGAAAAGACATATAAATAAAAGAAAGAAAACAAAAAGAGAGCTTCAGTTTTGTGGCACTTTGAGAAAGATCCAAGGGAGAGAAGAAGAAGAGAGAAGGAGGAAAAAGGAAGAAGGAGAAGAAAGGCTGTAGTGCTACTATCTTCCCGTTCCATTTTTACCCTTCCAAATGACGTTTAATTTCATCTTTATTATTCTTTCTTTTGAATGTATGGATGGATTTGATAGTGATGGATTTGGGATTGATGATGATGTTCTAAACTCTTTTAGGGATTTGTTATTGAATAAATTATAATGTGATTTCTTTTGATGTTAATACGTTGGGTATTGTGATTATTTTTTGTATTTGCATGCTTCGGTAACAAATCGAGAGAGTGAATCGATAGCAAAACGATTAGATTGGGTAATGAGAGTTAAACAATGTAATAGATCATGCAAATAATCAAATCAGTAATTTATACGAAGAGAATCTCATGTGAGGACCAGATAGTCTATTAGAGGGCTTAAAATCTAATTGGATGTATGGGTTTTTTGTTAATTGAGAGATTGCAAATTCCATAATTTAATTAGGGGTTATGATTTAGGGTTTAATGATTATAATTTGAGAGAGAGTAATCCACCCTTCGAAAGTCTAGGACTGATACCATATTAACTCAAAAGTAATCATGTTAACATTTGATGATAGGATAAGTCCTGTGGCACCCCACACCCATCTGACACACGCCCGTACATTCTTCAGACATTCGAGCACATGTCGACGGAAGCGGTGCACCAACTACATCATTTTCATATAACTCATGGCATCATAAATTAAAAACCATAAATAACATAATAATTAAACCACAAATTCCTCATTTCATTTCATAAACAATGTACATTGTAGCTTTATAAGTCATCCATATATGTACAATATCAACAACCTATCAGAGTCCACAATTTTATCTACAAAACATGCTACATATACGAGGAATTATACAAAAATTTTGGTCTAAGTCCTTCAATCCAGCTGATCCACCTTTGAGCCATGTCTTCTATCCCAAAAGCAGTACTAGATCTCTTCTAAACTGTCTTAGAAGCTATATCATCTCTCTCGAACCTAAAAAGTCAACGTTGCAATTTTGGTGAGTTTTGCGAACTCCATGAGTAACCATCCTCGATGGTTCACCCATATCACTTAACACATCAATTCAAATAATCACATAAGTCACATAATTCACATTATTTCATTTATCAACATAAAGCATCGCAATACACGTCGTACACAATTTTCACATTTCTCATTGAACATAATTCAATAATATATTGCATTCATTCAAAACATACGTACAGTATGTATATATGCAATGTTCATGAGACTCACATTCGTTTATTTTTTTGTTGTGACCGAGTGCCCTTTTCACTGTCCCATATCTATTGTGGATATCGGGCTTATTAATACTGTCCCTTATCCGTTGGAGATACAGGGCTCATTTTAC
Organism: Erythroxylum minutifolium; assembly: GCA_027123815.1. Lineage (NCBI taxonomy): Eukaryota > Viridiplantae > Streptophyta > Magnoliopsida > Malpighiales > Erythroxylaceae > Erythroxylum > Erythroxylum minutifolium. The sequence goes on along the minus strand of JAOTJB010000007.1, from coordinate 6,441,919 downwards.
GTATTGAGCCTGAGGCTCTTACCATGTTCTGAGCTTTAAGCTCTTTTTCACTAGTGACTCCGATCACAACTGCCTTTATCTTTCATGCATTCATGTAATGGTATGCACCACATGTATTCAATCAATCATGCTTATTCAGTCACATTCACATTCTTTTTCTCATTTACATTTGTCATCAGACCCTGGGTCCAGCATTCAATATACAAGTTAAGAATCACTTATTTCGTCAAATTCACATACAATAAGCACTTCCAAATATGGTACTCATGCATCAAACGCCTCGAACATTCAAGGTCTGAAATTAGTACATACACATCACATAATAATGGCTAAATTCTCGGTTCGTTACAATTTTATGTTTCAAACTGTGATATATGCTAAAAATAAGTGAGCGTGTTAGGTGTAGGACACCCCGTCAATGTTGATGGCGGGGTGGCAGGACGTGTACCCACCCCGCCATTGTAGATGGCGAGGTGGTGCCAAGGTGTCCACCCTGCCGTTTACAATGGCGGGGTGGACCCTAAAATGATTTTTTAAAAACTATTTTTTAATTTTTTAACTATTATCAAGGTTTTGTTTTTTTAGGGTTTACTTTTAGTTAGGGTTGTCGTTTTTTATAGCATAAAAAGTTTTTTATTTCAGGGTTTAGTTTTATTTATAGTTTAGAATATCTATACAAATTTAATTTGAAGTA
>JAOTJB010000007.1:6376982-6389474 GCA_027123815.1 Erythroxylum minutifolium | reverse complement strand
GTTTTCTTTAATTTGCTTTTGTTAGTTTAGCTTCATTTTATTTTCTTGTTTGATAAACTAACCAAACCCCTCATAACCTAAACATCGTTTAATTTCATTTCAAAAGCTTTACACACACTCTCTGTAGGATCGACCTAGACTCACCACTACTATAGTAGTAGGACTAGTTTATTTTGTGTAGTGTTATGATGCGCTACCAGGAGAAAAAGCTCCTTCAATTTTTTAGTAGATTTATTTATGAAATTGAAATTTATTTATATGAAAGAAAAACAACTTGTGCTACTTTTGGGTGTTCAATCATGTGTGATAGTCCTATAAATATTATCTTTTTTGGTTTATTCTATAAAGGGCAAAAAAAATTTTATGTCGATTGATACATCTAGCCGTGTTAGGAATGTTGATACTTTATTTGAAATATTTGATGAAGTTATGAATGAAGATGTGCCAAAAAATATTGTTCAGTTAATTATTGACAATGATTTTGCTTATAAATTGGCTGGAAGAAGATTGTAAACTAAGTATAATTCTTTTTATTGGACTTTTTATACTGCACATTACATTAACTTGATGTTGGAAAATATAGGGGATGGTAGGTACTTTCCTATTATTGATGAGACTATGCAAAAAGCAAAAAAGATGACCAAGTTCATCTACAATTATACATAGGTTTTGAACTTAACAAGAAAGGATTTCGCCAATGTTAGGAATTTGTTTCATCTCGTTATTGCAAGATTTGTAACAAATTTCTTATCACTTTAGTTTTTTATTATAATAAAGAAAGAGTTCAAGCAAATATTTACAAGTGATAAGCGAGTTACATTTCTGCATGCTAGTTCTAATGCTTGATTGGAGGTTTCTAACTTATTATTGAAGATAATGGATTTTAGTCTTAGTGTCAATTTTTCATCCAAGTTTGTGAGCCTTTAGTGAGGGTACTTCGTCTGGCTGATAGTGATAAGAAGGCAACAATAAGTTATTTTTATGATGCCATAGAGAGAGCGAAGGAAGCAATCAAGGTCAATCTAAAAAATTAGCCTTCTTTTTACACACCTTATCTTTCTGGCATCAATGAGTGATGAGAAAGGAAATTGTTCTCTTCGTTATCTATAGCTAGGGAATTTTTAAATCATAGTGTCTATTTTAGACCATATTTTATAAAGAAAGCTGAAGTTAATAGGAAAATGCTATTAACTATTACAATAGTTGTTGCCCATGAAATGATGTAAGATCTCTTGAGCTCACAACTAGAGATTTATAAGGATGCTTTCGGTAATTTAGGAATGCTAGTTACTATTCATAAAAGAGACAAACTTAATTCAAGTATATATTTTTTTCACTTTTGTTACTTGCTGAAAATTAATCATCACTTTATTTTATTTATAATGCTACTTTTATTATCTTACAGTTGTTTGGTAGGACCAATTCGGAGGTGGTGTTCTAGAATTTTAGTAGTTTGCAATTCGAATTCTAAGTTAATGTATAAGTGCAATAGGTTATGAAAGGAATTAGAACACAATTGAATTCATCCATTCTAAGAAAAGGACTAGATTTGAGAACAAAATATTGAATGTATTGGACTTTGTTCGATACAATTTAAGGCTTTGGAAAAGATATGTTATTATTATTATTAAGTTAGGTATAATTTCTTATCAATTTTTAATAATTTAATTTTATTGTTTAATAGGACTCTTGATATAATAAGTAGTTTTATAGATTCAATTTGCATTGATAATATTGATCTTTGAGCAGGTATTTAATTAATTGTAATTGTTATTTATTATTATTTTTATTTGATGTTTTGATGTAATTATTATTTATTATATGATGAAATTGTAATATTTTAAATACTTTGTATTCTTCTTAATTTTATATTTGTATGATGATTAAATGCTCTTTTTTCATATTAATTGTGGTTATTATTTATATATGAAATATGTGAAAAATAATGTTAATAAAAAATAAATTGTTGTTATTTTAAATTTCTATTATTATGATTTTTGGAGACAAAGTATCAAACTATAAATTATACAATACTATATATTAAAGCATTATTTTGCAATTTTAAAAAATAATGATTATTTTATAAATTTAAAAATTACCCAAAATAGTACCTGATATTGATCAGTACCGGTGTATAGTATTCATAGCATTGCAAAGCATAGAAAAAATTAGTGTTAAAGTTATTGAACCAATGGAATTATGGTGTGAAGCACTTATGTTGTGAAGAACTTAGTTTCATGTAATTTTATTTATATAAATTTCCTTCAATATTGTTAACCTTTTTATCATCCCTATCATATCGTTACCTAAGCCTCATTAAAATCTTGTAACAAGACCTTTTAATTTTTGTTTTTAGTTTACTTGTGGTTAAGAATCCGCCTATGTATTGATTTGAGAGTTCCTACACTTTTCACCCTAAACACTTTGAGTGCATTAAGTGAATCCTTGGTCAGGGTGTGAAAATTTGCACTTTTGATTTCAAAAATATTATTTACATTATTATTATAATATTAACCTATGAAGGTTGGTTCTAGGATGACTTGAATCTAATTGTATGTTAATTTGATTGATATGACATGATGATTTAGAATGTGGATGGATAGGTTGAGGTTAATAAGGAATGAATGTTTGTAAGCTTGATAGTTTAGATTATGATTTGCTTGAGGACAAATAAAAGCTTAAGTGTAGAAATGTTGGATAAATGATTAATTGATTATTTTTATATAACCATAGTTAGTGTGTTTTGCTTATTGTTTAATAATTTTATATTATTTTTAATATTTATTTTTTTCAAGTGTGTTTTTAGGTGATAATTGCCTTTATAGACCAAAAGGAGAAGAATTTGAGTAAAATTGAGGCATAAAATGGAAGATTTGAAGCAACTTTGAAGATACATGGTCATGTATAGGGATAATGTAAGTCACTGTAAAAATGTGAAGCTTAGAAGATATTGTTTATGTCTGTATATGTTGACATACACAGCCTTTTATATTTCCCATGTAAGCTTCTGTGATAGTGTACAATCATGATTTAGAGGGTATTTTGAAATACATGGTTGTGTAAGAGATCATGTATATTATAGAAACTATAGTTTTTGCTGTAAAAGGAAATTATGAAGGAAAGAGTTAGGAGAGGAAGCGACTAAAGTCAAGTTAGACACTAGAAAAGCAAAGAAGAGGCAGTTATAAACAAAGTACTAAGGAAAATATGAAGATTAAATCACGAGATATGATAGAGGGCAACCTTTGATCTAAATTCAAGAAGACTTCATTAGAGATAAAAGGGGATATAGATTATGAATTCTTTTATTTCTATTTGTTCTTCTGAATATTTGATGATGGATTTGTTTTCTATACTTATGAACTAATTTTCATAATTTCTAGGTGCAATGAACCCTAAGTTAAGATTAATAATATAATATAGTCTTTATTTAATGCAGTTTTATTTATTGATTTGTTATGACTCAATTATACGTTTATATTTTTTAACTGATATGTCTGGAATATTAGTCCAATTTTTGGTTTCATATGATTGATATTGAAACTGTAGGTGGTTTAAGATACTATGATCTTTGGCAATGATTTTTCTCACTATACATAGATTTATCTAATTTCTTAGAGATTTGAACTATTCTCTTTTTATTCTCACTTTGCTAATACGATCCAAACTCAGTTCTCTTGCAAGATTAAAATATTTCACATTGATAATGCAATAGAATACAAAAGTACAAAATTCGCCCACTTCTTTGCTCAACAAGCGACTATTATTCAAAGATCCTACCTAAATACATCTCAACAAAATGGTTGAGTTGAATGCAATTATATAACACATTCTTAATATAGTTCAAGACCTCCTTATATCCTTTTCTTATCCTGAAACCTTTGGGGAAATTTTTCTCTTACTACTATATATATTATCAATCACATTCCTTCCCCTATCAAAGGTAACCTCTCTCTTATAAGCGCTTATATAATCATGCTCTTGACTATCAGTCTCTTAAGGTTTTCAGTTGTGCATGCTTTGTTCTTCCCTAACCTCATAAGTATACTAGACTAGAACCAGAAGCACGCTTATGCTATTTTCTTAAATATGGCATAAAATCCAAAGGGTATAGATGTTGCGATTTCTTATCACAAAGACTTCATTTCTCTCGATATAAGACCTTTTGGGAACATTCTCATGGTAGTTCTTTTTATCCTACCATATCTTTGCTTCCTGTCATTCTCCTACAAGTCCATCTTACAACTCTACCAATTCAACATAACCAACACTTAATTCCATTGTATGTTCCTCAAATATGGATTCTCCACCTTCATTAAGAAACCTTTCCTAAGATACTCCTCCATCAAAATATGCTGAGTCTCAATAACTTCCCTATTACTCTACTCAAATAAGTTAACCTTCTATTTATCGTAAAGATTTCCACTATTGTTTCTTTATATGAACCTTTCACCTACCGTGAGTTCAACATTGACCGTTTATGGCAATAACCAATGGCCAAAAAACTACAAGCTCTCTTCAAACCAGTACCTAGGATTTGATTGACTTAACTCTAGACGAGTCTATTATTGGCTATAAATGGGTCTATAAAATCAAGACCTAAGCTAATGGTTCAGTTAAAAGATATAAAGCCAAAATGGTTGTTAAAGGGCTTACTTAGGAATATTGAATTAACTATAAAAAGACATTTTCTTCTATAGCTCATTTAACTTCAGTTCATAATCATCTTATTACAACTACTATCAGTAAGCGTTGGGAACTATTCTAGACGAATGTCAAGAATGTCTTTTTTAATGGTAATCTTATTGAAGAAGTTTATATGCAACCTCCACCTATGTATGACCATACACCTAATAAAGTTTGTTACCTTTGTAAAGCATTGTAAGGACCTAAGCAAGCTCTTCCAGCCTAAAATTTATCAAATTCAACACCACCATTGACTGTCTTGCCTTTAAATTTATCTTTTATAATCATGTATTATTTCTTTGTAAAACAGATCAAGGATGCACACTTTTTCTTCCCCATGTTAATAATAAATGAGGATGACACATAGAGTATCTCTACTCTAAAATCTTTTCTCCATCAATAATTTGAAATAAAAGACTTAAGCAACATGACCTATTTTTTAGGCTTTGAAGTATCATATGATGACTTGAGTTAACTGATCTTATCTCCCATATTGGCCTCGTTCATATCGAGACTGCTAGGGCTCCACTTGACTCTAGTAATAACATTTTTGCTACCATCAGAAATCTTCTTAATGATGGTACATTTTATCGATAATTAGTGAGCAGTCTTATGTACCTAATTGTCACTTATCCAAACATTTCACATTGTAAGTCAATTTACACCTGTGTTTTGGAGTATAAAAGATTTCATTAACGTAAGATATGTACAGATTAGTCTTAACACCTTCTTTGTAATACCAAGATAAATTGACTAGTTATATTTAATTTTGAAAACTTCGCTTAAATATTATGTTATTTATTAAAATACATATTTAAAGTTTTAAAAGATAAATTGCACTTTAAAACGGTTAGGAATTTAATCGATTATTTTTAAATTAACACTTTTATTATTTATTAAAAATACATATTTAAAGTTTTAAAAGATAAATTGCACTTTAAAAAGTTTAGGATTTAATTTATTCTTTTTAAATTAACACTTTTATTAAAAATCTTTTGAAAGTTCAATAATTGGAGTCGTCCTTGGGAAAATGCAGAGCTAAGCAATTTCGGGTAACAACCCGGACATGTAAGAAATCCAATAACCCGAAGGCGAAACCAGTACATAACTACAAAGCCGGGTGGTAATTATGCAAGAGAGCAAGAAAATATCTAACCCTTTCCCTTGTAAGACGTATCAAAAGTAAAAGACCGAATACTCTCGAAGGTTCTAGCTTCAACGCACCCACAAAGCCCCTTCGCTCTCTACCTCTCTCAATGTCCCACAAGATATTTTTCTCTCTCATTCTTAGTAAACAGCCCACAAGACGCCCCGAATTTTTCTTCCTCTCAGATATTACGAAAACTAGTGGCTGCCTGCTATAAAGATAGACGACAACAATTTCAACTACAACTATAACAATCGGCTTATTGTCATATAGATAAATATATATATTTAGAGAGAGCGACAGTCTGTGCTCTCTTTTGAGGTTTTGAGTGGTGCTGGGTTAATTAGAGATGGAGCGGGAAGGAGGATCCAACGCCGGATCTTGCTATTACTCCGTCCTCGGCATTCGCAAGGACGCCTCCTTCTCCGATATTCGCACTGCCTATCGCAAACTCGCCATGGTAATTCTCTTATTTAAACTTTTCATTCAATTCTTTATTTTTTCGGATCAAAAGTTTTAGTTTCTGTTTTCGTTTTTGTGTTAATGGAGAAATGGCATCCTGACAAGTGGGCCAAGAATCCGAGCGTTGCTGGAGATGCAAAACGGCGGTTTCAGCAAATCCAAGAAGCTTACTCCGGTATTTTTATTATCGACTTACCTCCTCAACAACTTTTTTAGCCTTTAGTCTTTTTGATTTTCAAAGTCTTAAGGCTGTGATCCTCTGTTGAGTCGTTTCTGACTAACTTCCGTTGATTTTTACAGTCCTCTCCGATCAATCTAAGAGGTCATTGTACGATGCAGGTGTCTACGATCCACTAGAAGAAGAAGACCAAGTTTGTTCTAATTTCTAAATAAATATCTGAACTTCCTTTATTATTAATTATTTTTTCCAAATGTTGATATTTATCTAGCTTTAGTCGTACCCATTGGTCTAGTTGGTTCCTTCCTCAATTGATTAACCGACCATGTGGGGTTTTCTTTTTTTTTAATGATCAATTTTGCGTATGTGACTCTGGAGATTATGAATTTTCTCAAATCAGGACTTTTGCGACTTTATGCAAGAGATGATTTGCATGATGAATAAAGTGAAAGACGAGGTATCTAATTCCATCTTCTTTCTAATTCCTTTTGTACCCCTGAAAATTTGCCCTTTTTTAATGATGCGGAGGGTGTAATGGTAATAATTTGGGACCCACCGATGGGGTTCATCTGTTGGTTGGTATCTTCATAGGGAGATAGTTTTGAAGATCTTCAGAGGATGTTTGTGGAAATGGTTGGCGGAGATGGCCGGGACACCTTTGACCTCCATAACGATCCTACGGATCCTAAGAGGCCACGTGTCAACTCATCTAAAGGTAGTGCGGTGAGACGCGGCACGTCACGCTGTTGATGCACATGAAATTGTACTGGATCCTATCCCCAAGTTGATATTATTTGTTTCAAGTACTGTTGATGTTGGTTCTTCTAATCTGTGGTCTAGTAGAATCCAATTTTCTTTCGCAACATGCAAATGGACGGTATTGGTCTTCCTTTTGTCGGTTTGATATGGAAATGGTTATCGAAGTTTAGATCCAATTGCATGGGTGATTGACAATTGTTGATGCTGACTTGGGACCACGTGGGGTCTGTAATACTTAGAAGCTGGTACTAGGAGCGGGAGTAGCTAATTCTTAGGCAATGTGCTCTATTCTTTCTTCTTTGTTTTTTTTTTTCCCTCTCTCTCAACAAATTGAACATGGTTGGCTGAAAGCACAAGATTTAAAGGCTCATGTTGTTTGCGTCTATATATATATAATTTACATGCTTGTGTTCTCTTTTTATTTGTAACTGAGTCTAGATGTTAGCAAGTACCAAGTGACTCAAAGGTAACACATATCACCAATAACATATTCCTTCCCTAAGCATTCTAATCGAAAGTACCGGATATCACCAATGGTAAAGGATATCTCAAATGTAGATAGATCATTCGAGATAATAATGAGATTGAGATTACGAAGTAAATTTTTGTTTTTTCAAAGCTTAATTTAAGAAATAAAAGTAAAAACTAGTGGATTTGGATACGGTGTCTAAGTTGGGTACTAAAAGAAGTGTCATTGATTGAGTTATAAAAGGATGCCTCTGGTTGTTCATACACCTGCCATGTTTTTAAGTTGGGGCCGTAATTTATCTTAGATGGTTTTGCTTGTATTCTTTATTTTGTATTGGGTAAGTTATATAAAAAAATGATTTTATTTAATTTAATAAATTAAAATAGCAATAATAATAAAATATATATTTTAACTTTTAAATTATTTAAATATTTCTTAAGCTAACAATGTTAACATAATAAGGTATGTCAGTAGACTTGGCACATGATGGACAAGTGAAAATTAAAATTTGTGTCAGATTATTAAATTAAAATATTACGATAAAAATTATTTATTCTAAGATCTGTCTTGTTTTTTATTTGTCTATCACGTGCTAAGTACGTGGTATGTAATGTTGTTCCCCTTTTTAGTCCATCGGTGGGACTGAGAGATAATCCCAAAAGCTCTGTCGCTCACTTCAATTAATGTTTTTAAGCAGATACTGTCTAGAAAAGAATCAAGTAATCTACAACTTCTGTCTTTCAGTCTTTGACATATGATATGGTGTTTTAGATATTGTTACAAAGAAGATGTGTTTTGTTAGAATGAGTAACGGGAATAAATTATTCACTAGAGAAATACATGACCTAGTAGTCTAGATTTGAAAGTTCACATGGTAGATAATTAGATATTACTTTGATCGTGCAAGTCCAGCGTCACACTGTCACCATCAGTAGAATGGTTAATCCCACTTGTGAAATCAAACCAAGAAACTAGAAACAAAAGTGCTATTTAATAGATTTCATCTTAGAAATAGGCAGTTCCAACTCAGAAAGCAGAAACTTAAAAGTATAACCAACACTACTTTGACGACCAACTTATAAAACCAACGTGGAGGTTCTCATTGGTCATCTTGAAAGGGTTAGGTGTAAACCCAGATCGAATCCTCTTGGGGCTGGAGTTACTAGGTTTTACTTGCGTGATGTTCGTGATTTGTAATCCACCGGAAGAAGAAATATAAGCTACCGTAAAAACAGATCAAAGCTCTACCACCACTATCACGTGCAACTTAAACAAAACAAACAGACACTCTGGTGGAAGAGGAGGATATTAGTTTATAACTCAAAAAATAGATTTTAAATTTATGTTTTGTTTTTTAATTATATATTAGGTGTCAAAAAACAAAAACACCAGTGGAAGAGGGAGATTTTAGTTGCAACTCGAAAAATAGATTTCAGATTTAATTTTTGTTTGGTTTCTTCTATTACTTATCATTGTTTATTTTATTTATAATAATAATAATCATGTGATAATTAATATTTTATTTTGTTTGTTCAAAATTTATTTATACTTTTTATTTATAAATAATTTTGAAATAGGTTTATAAATACTTTATATGTTATACGATTATTCAATACTAGTCTAATAGACTAATGACACCAAAAACATTACATGTACTAAGTTTAATGGCCAATATGATGATAAACGTTAATCATCAGTACGCTATAAGATATAAAAAAATTAATTAACATTAATACTAAGTTTAAAAAGTTAATGATAGGAAAAAGTTAATCAATAATGATTTATATAAAAAAACTTAATCAATAATTATTGATAACTAGTAAAAATTATTAAGTTAATTTTATATGTTAAAAATGTAAATTATAATAAAATATAAGAAATTGATCATCTTTTTATTAACATTACTACATAATAAAATAAAAATTCAATGAAAGACTTAGTTTATTATCATGTTAAATTAATCAATATATTATCTGTTGTTAATAAATTAAGAAAATATTAAATATTTATGTATACTTGGTGATCTAAAAAATGAGATATAAACATGATAAATAAATACAATAATAATAAAATTTTATTTATTAATAAAAATATAAATTATAAATAAAATAAGAAATTATTTATCTTATTTATTAGTATTATTACATAATAAAACATTTAGTGAAAAAACCTTCTATTATATTAAACTAATAAATATAATATTAATAATTAATAGATATAATTAGTTTTGATTTTTAATTAATATTAATATAAGTACTGGTATATAAAATTAATAAATTAATTTATTTGATGCCTTTTTCTTTTATCTTTTACTAATTCTTAATCAACCGTGAGTGTTTTTACGTGGGCTCTCTATTAACTAATTTAAGTATGATAATTATTAGAAGGGTTTTTCCTTATCTATAAGGGTTTTATTTTAAATTTTAAAAGTATACTAGTTTTTAAAAAAAAAGAAGCAAATCATAGAAAACTTAGGGTCATTTAAAATTTAATTTTGGGGCAATGGACTTAAAAAGTTCATTTATGTTCTTTCTACAACAATATGATGATGGATGATGAATTATAAGAGAAAAAAAGAAGAAGAGTTTTTTTTTTTTTAAGAAAGTAACATAGAAGAAGAATAGATGCTTAAATATTTTGTTGATTTCAACGAGTGAACTCTTTTTGTAAAGAGTTTTCAATTTCTTATTTCATTAAATTTTCTTCGAATCTATTTATATATATATATATATAATAAATAATACAATCTTAGAATAATAAATCTGATTCATTTTTAGAAAACTCCAATGCATTTTAATCTGGAAACGAGTTTTCTTTCCTTACATTGCTTTTCAGAATATAGAAAAATCATGCGTTTCTCTATATTGTGATGACATGTTATAAAAAGGAAAAAGGCAATGTTTTCTTTTCCTTTGTTTTGCACTCCTCAATTAACAACTCCCTTTGTTCTTCGCATCATATTTTCTACTTATCCAACGACCTCTTCTTATGCTCTTCTTTGTTCCTTCATCTCTCCACGACTGTTTGGATGAGGGTAATAGAATTTCTATTACCTATATATTCTTATATGTTAGTTAATACTTTGTTTGGTTTAAAAATGACCCCGCAGAATACTATTCCTAAGCATTAGCTATTCTGCAGACAGGAGAATAGCCAAAGACACTTACCCCCATCTTTATCTATTCCGCATACATCCAGAATAGGTTAAAACAAGCTTGTCTTCTTTTGGACAAGCTTTACCCCTCGTTTATTTTTGCCAACAAATTTATCATTCATGCAACAGCACACGCTTCGTCTCTGGCTCACGCGGGCATCTCTGGCTCAGTGGCCCTTTCTCTCCGCAACTTACAAGCTTCTGATTATCTCTTCATTGATAACCTCAAGATTCTGTTTTTTTTCTTCTATCTCTGTAAGTTCTAGCTATTTCTTTTCCTTTTTAATTTGATACATGATTTTATTTAATTATCTCGTTAAAACTCCAAAAGCTACGATCTTTTTCATCTCAGAACACTAAAGAATTTTCAATTGTTTGGTACTTGTGATGCTTGACCCTTGTTTGGTTGCCAAGAAATTAAGGAAAAATTAGATTGTGCAGAGATGGGGTGTTTTTAAGAAATGCCTATGAAAATAGAGTGAAACTAAAACTTGAAATTAACACCCTTTGGTGAAAAATGTTTGATTGTATGTTTTAATGATTTAGTTCGTTAACTAAGGTGGGTACTGATATGCAATTAATGTAATGTTATTAACTTGAGCTTGTATAAGGTGATATAGATGAGATGTTTTGAGTGATAGGATGTATTGGGTTTAGTCTACATGATCAGCTTCATGTGGACTGGATAAATGAAAGGATTCTGAAAGCTTTTGACTAAAATTTGTGCATCTTCTTGACATGTTTGTGTGTATAATCAAATACGTTCACGATCTGGTATAAGATTTTTTGTTCAATTCATTAGCTTATATCCTAATCTTTGGTGTGAAACATCATTATATACTACTCCAAATCCAGATGATATAATTACATCGATGTTTTTAATTCCTCAAAATTCTTTTTACATTCATTAATCCATCTAAATAACACATTTTTCCTTAGAAGTCTTGTCAAAGGGCCAGATTAGTAGAAACCCTTCGACAACCTCTAGTAATATCCAATATCTAGCTAACTCTAGAAAACTTCGGATCTCACATCTATTCCTCAGAGTTTTTCACTTCATCATTGCCTTCACTTCCCTTTTTAAGTCTACCTATATACCCTGTGTAACAGCCCAGACTACCCGCTTGTAGATATTGTCCGCTTTGAGCCTCGGCCTCTGGGGCCTCGCGCTTTCACGGTTTTGTTTTTCCAGCGTGTAAGCCTCTTTAGGGCATTACTCCCGCAGGGCTTCCCAAGAGGTCACCCATCCTAGTAGTGCTCTTGCCTTAGCACATTTAACTTCGAAGTTCTGATGGGATCCGGTGTGTTGGGGTATGGAAAACACCTCTACAAGGGAAAAGTTTCCACATCCTTATAAGGCATGCTTCGTTCCCCTCTCCAACCGATATGGGATCTACGCTGCGCGACACTGTGGTCGTTGGGTAGTCTCACCCCCCCTTGGGAGGCCAGCGTCCTCGCTACATACCAATCCAAGTACTGGCTCTAATACCAATTGTAACAGCCCAGACCACCTGCTTACAGATATTGTTCGCTTTGAGCCTCGACCTCTCGGGCCTCGTGCTCTCACGGTTTTGTTTTTCCAGCGTGTAAGCCTCTTTAGGGCATTACTCCCGCAGGACTTCCCAGGAGGTCACCCA
>JAOTJB010000007.1:6343451-6355109 GCA_027123815.1 Erythroxylum minutifolium | reverse complement strand
CATGTGCATAATTGAATGCATGAACATAGCAAAACACTTTTAGGCATTCCTAACCCGTTCCAATTTACTAAATTACCTTTCCCATAGGTGAGGGGATGTTACACTTGATTATTCTAAATTCATCAATCATACATTTACTAATCCTTTTCTAACATTATCAAATCAAACAATATCTAAATTCTCATTCATTTCTACTTAATTCACATTACTCATACCCTTTAGATCCCATTTGCATTCCTAAGAACCCCTTCATCAAATGAGCATTTGGTAAAAGCTAATTGAAAAGAGTCCTTCCAAAGCTACGTTACCTTTCATCTTTAATGACCATACATTAACCTTTTAATGATTGATAATTTAGAATTTAATTCAATTAATCTAATTAATTAAATCAAAAACCAGCCTAATATTAAAAGTTCATTTGGGCATATAATTAGTAATTAATTAGTGTAAGCTCAACATTTAATTATAGGCATAAGACCTAATTTAATTAACTCTTAATTAAATTATTCTGGTTTTATTGACCTGAATCCAATTCGTCCAATTCTCTCCAAACTGTCTCATTTTCTTTTCGAAAACCTCCGTTTATTTTTCTTACTTTCCTTGATAAGCTTCATATAAACCAAATGGGGAATCTAATTGGACTTAAATAATTCAAGCTCCAATAAGCCCATAATTGATTTAATCTTATTAAAATTAATTCCGACTTGTTAACCAAATATCATTCCACTAAAGACAATTAGTTGAACTCTTGAATTACTTAAATTATGAGAAACTTTGTTTCAAAATTATTAATTCGATGTCCAATTGCAAACTTTATTACAAACCATATTATAGTCATCCATACAATAATGGGTAAAATTACCATTTTGCTCTTATGTTGGGTTTTTCCTGCTAGATCTCCCTTTTCACTCTATATTGTGATTAACACACAAGATCTAATCTTGGTGTTAAGGCTTGATGGGTAGCTAGTCCATCAAACTATTGGCACCAGTTTAATCACCAATCTCTGTAAAACATCTAGAAGATGATATCACCATAAACTCTTTATTTGAGTGAATGTTCCCTGATGAATGTTTCAATTAATAATTCCATCATACGGACATTGGATTAATACTAGATAAAAATCCATTCCAATCATATCAAGAATTATAACGAAACACACATGAGTTTACCACTCATCAAGATTGTGGTTTGTAATAAACGAATGCTAAGGTGTATGTTTTAAGATTAAAGTAACAGCCTACTTTATTCTTTGAAAACATAAGCGATTCTAGATTCATTTAATAATGCCATTACTGATAGTCAACTACTATTATGAATTGAAACTCATCATTCTCTTAAAGTAAACTCCTTTACTTACATGGAGGTAAATCACAACATTACAGTCTAAACTATAATCAAGTGACCAATTTGATTACTTGACTTTGAATCAATTAATTTAGATCCTAATAATATACATGTTTCCCATACATCTCCATGTATATATGTATATTACTTACAAAAAAACCTTAGTACCTTATGACTGGTTATATTATGCTCATACAAATAAAACCAATCTCTTTTATTTTATTAATAATAAATATTTTCATTACAATATTGTAACAGGAAGAAAGTTAAGTTATATGTAAATACACTTGCTTTCTAGGGCACTATATTTACATAACCCTAACGCTAGGTTTATTTCAAGCCTCAATCAAGTCCAACTGCACCAAAGTAAAATAACTTATCCATAGTTAGTTTAACAATCACGTAAAAGAGAAATTTTCACTTCCAATATATTGCCCATAATCGTGGAGGCCCTTCCTACAATAGTGGGATGAGTGATCCGAAAATTTTACTCTCCATCCTCCTTCAATTTTTGCAGATATCTAGCATTTTCTTACTAAACTCAAACATCATCTTAATAATTTATAAATTCTACTTAAATTCCTAATCAAATTCACCTAAATTCCAACTCAAAATCATCCATACTATAACTCATAAACTATTGCTTATCATAAACACAAAAATAGAAGATAAGTGTATCCATTTATTCATCAATTTCTAGCACACTTCATCAACAACATCATATACAATCTATCATCAAAATCTTTATACTAAAACATGCCATAAAGAACAACACTTTACTTTTAGCTCAAAAGTTTCCTCAAATCATCAAGCTAACCTAGCCCCTTAAGCTTACACGATCATCACAAATTTAATAATAAGATGGGAATAGAAATAGGTTTCAGCAATAAGAAAAAGATAACAGAATATTAGAGTGGATAGTGCATAATTTTGGTAGGACTCAAGTTATATGAGTTGGGTGAGTGTCGAAAATTGAAAGAAGAAAGGAGAGGAGAGCATGTAGCGAAAATGAAATAGAATATGGTTTTTCATGTGTATGTATCATGAGATAGGTGTGTGGTAAGTATTATGACACTTTTCATATAAAGACACTTGCTACATGCCATTTACTTATGGTACCAAATTTCACTTAATCGCTTAGTTCATTTGTCATTCAATCTCCAACCCATTTGTCACCCAATTATCTGAGCCATTTGTCAATCAATCCTAAAGCCACAAATTTCTATTGACATGTGTCAACTTGTCTTGTTATTTGACATTTTTCCTAGTCTAAATGTACATATTAATTCATAAATCTCCCAATTGTAACAATAAATTCCAAAATACTAATTGTAGTCCATCAAATCAAAATTCAAGACATAATCAATACTCAATCATATCATAACCATTTTAAACCTTTCATACCCTGGAAAATGTCAATTGAGTGCATATACTATTTTTACATTGTTTACGAAATCATAATTCATGTGTGTATACCAATGATATACATGTCAATGAAATGCATTTCATAAATTCCCTATACTATTACTCATAAGCAATGGTCCAAGGTTCTAAACATTAGTACGTTTTGGAAACTGGCTACTACAATTCTTACCTGATTGATCAAACAGATAGGGGTATTGTTTCCTCATCTTCTCCTCAGTTTCCCATTTGACTTGTTCTCTAGAATGATTCCTCCAAACGACTTTAACCAACGGAATCACTCGGTTTCTTAATTATTTAGTTTGATAACCAACTATCTTAATCAGTTCCTCGACATAACTCTAATTTCTTATAATTTTAAATTTTGTGCTATTAACACATGTGTTGGATCTGACTAATATCTCCTGAGCATACTAATATGAAACAGATTATGAATCTGATCCATCTCTACTGGTAATGCTAACTTGTATGCCAATGGTCCAACTCTCTCAGTAATCTCATATAGACTAATGTATTTAGGGTTTAACTTACCCTTTGCACTAAACCTTAGCACTCTTCGCCAAAGTGATATGCTTAAAAACACCTTATCTCCTACTTGGTACTCTATATCTCTCTAGTGTTGATCTGCATAACTTTTCTGCCTATCTGAGATGTTTTAATTATATTACGGATCAGTTTAACCTTATTAATAGTATCTTGAATCAACTCTGGGCCTTCAATAATCCTTAGACCCTCTTCATCCCAATATAAAGGCGAATGACACTTTCTACTATATAACACTTCATATGGAGCCATACCAATACTACTATGATAATGATTGTTATATGCAAATTCAATAAGAGCTACATATTGATCCCATGCTCTTTGAAACTCCAAAATACAAGCTCTGAGCATATCCTCAACAATCTTAATAGTTCCTTCACTCTATTTGAGGATGAAAAGTTATACTAAAGTTTAACCTTGTGCCCACAACTATTTATAAACTACCCCAAAATCTCGAAGTAAATTTGGGGTCCCTGTCCGATACAATTGACACTAGAACTCTATGTAATCTCACTACCTCATTTACATACCTCTGAGCTAACTACTCCAATGTATTATTTTCTCTCACAGGTAAGAAATAGGTCTATTTCATCAATCTGTCAACGATGACCCATATGTCATCATGTTGACTCGCAGTCCTCGACAAACCCATAATGAAATCTATAGTGATCCTCTCCCACTTCCACTCCGGAATAGGTAATGACTGTAACTTCCTAACCAAAGCCTAATGCTCTGTCTTAATCTGTTGACAAGTCAAACATTTAGCAACATACTCTGCCATTTGCTTTTTCATCTTTGGCCACCAAAAATGTTGTTTCAATGTATTATACATCTTGGTAGTACCAAGATGCATAGTATAAGTTACTATGTAAGCTTCTTCCAAAATTTCGTTCCTCAAATCATCCACATCAGGTACACAAAATCTCTGCTTCAACCACAATGTATCATTTCTCAAATCAAACTCAGAATTTAGATTCTGTTTCAACTTCTTAATTAACTTCACCAATTCTGGATCTTTACTTTGAGCTTTTTTTATCCTTTCATGAAACATCGGACCAAGCTTTAACATAATTAAAATACTTCATTCTGCCCCAAATTTAGCTCAACATTTAATGCTCTTAGTTGTACTAGGTTTGGTATCCTCAATGTCTGAATTTGTGCCACACTGCTATTGGATTTCCTGCTTAATGCATCAACTACAACATTAGCTTTACTAAGATGGTATTTAATCATACAATCATGATCTTTAAGCAATTCAATCCATCACCATTGTCTCATATTCAGCTCCTTCTAACTCAACAAATATTTCAAACTTCTATGATCTATAAATATCTGAAATGTTTCAACATATAGATAATGCCTCTAAATATTCAAAGCAAATACCACTGCAGTAAGTTCTAAATCATAAACTAGATAGTTGAACTCATGAGATGTCAACTGTCTCGATTTATAGGCAATCACTCTACCATACTGCATTAGAACACATCCTAATCCATGGTGTGAAGCATCACTATACATAACATATTCTCCAGATCTAGATAGAATAGCTAACACCGGTGTTGTAGTTAATCAACGTTTTAATTCCTCAAAACTACTTTGGCATTCATCAACCTATCTGAAAGACATATTCTTCCTCAAAAGATTTATCAAAAAGATTGAGATCAATGAAAACCCCCATCCAACAACTCCTGTAATTAGGTCTTAAGTACCTTAAGTTCCTCAGGTGTCATCCTATATGGACTAATATATATAGGAGCAGTTCCTAGAACAAGGTTGATAGTAAACTTCGTCTCCCTATCTGGGGGTAAATCTGGTAATTCAATAGGGAACACATCTAAGAAATCCTTAACAATAGGAATATCCTGTACTATCTGCGCAGTTCGATTATCAGTCACATAGGCTAGATAAGCCTCACATCCACTTTGAACCAGCTTATAAACCCTCATTGATGAAATCAATCTGACTGACACTGCTTGACTAACACCTCGAAATATTACTCTCGACTGAGTGGGAGATTCAATAATCATCTCCTTAGTGTAGCAGTTCATCACAGCCCTATGTGCAATAAGTCAATCTATACCTAAGATAAGGTCTATTGTTTTCAACTGCAATACAATCAAATTAGCTTCCAACTCTGCTTGATCAACTAGAACCATGCACCCTTTACATTCTTCTCCAATCACTATAGTACTACCTATCGATGTACTCACTTCTAAGCCACATTTCAACATCTCTCTCTCATAATGCAATTTAGATGCCAACTGTGGTGTGATAAATGAATGTGTAAATTGTGGATCTAACAATAAAATTGCCTTAAAATTAAAGACATGTAACACACTTACAACAATATCTGGGGAGTTCTGAGCCACCTGTCTGGTAATATCATAGATCCTAGCCTGGGACTACGGTTGGTTAGTCTGCACCTTAATCCTAATACTAGGACCTGTTAAACTCAATCTACCTCTACCTCTGCCTCTCTGTCTTGATCCACTAGATCTGCTCTACTGGACAGTTATTTCAGTTATTGATCCTCATCTCACTCCAAACTGTGCTCTAAAAGTTGTAGGATAGTCTCTAATCTAGTGCTCAAAAGAGTCATAATGTAAGCAAACTGCTGATATCCTCCAACACTCCCCACCATATTTCTTTCCACATTGCTCACAACTAGGCATCTGTTGTATCTGCCTTCCTGATACTTAACTTCTACCACTAGTAGCATAAACAAAATTGCCTCTCAGTCAAAACTCTAACTGTCTTGGTCTAGTCTATGATCAAAACGATATATTCTAGCATTTACTAAATCTCCTACCAGAATCACTTGAGACTTACCATGTCTCTTCATTCTGAACTCCTGCCTATACTCTCCTTGCTCATCTTTCAATAACTATTTAATTAAGATTGAAGCAGCTCACAGCTCAGTGAAACGATTCAAATTAGTGATAGCCAACCTTATTCTGATCTCCATATTCAGTCCATTCTTAAACAACCTACACTTATCCTCCTCAGTCAGAATCAAAGCAGTAGTATGCCCTATTAAATCATTAAACCGCACCTCATACTTGTCTATAGTGAGATTTCCCTATTTTAGATATAGAAATTCCTTCATCTTCCTATCCAAATAGATCTTTGGCATAAAGTTCTCCTTAAAAACCTTCAAAAAGCCTTCCCACATTAATCTATAAAGTCGGGTGGAACTTCCAAGATCAGTCTTCCACCACTAATAAGCCGAACCTTATAGTAGCAGGACTAAATAGTCATACCTCTTGTCAGACTCATAGTCCATTTGATCAAATACCCTTTCTATTCTTTGTAACTAACCTTTCGCCAGTAAAGTCTGTACTTTCATAGAAGTCTACAACCCCCTACTTCCTAAGTTTATTATAGCTCCTCTCTCTCCTCTCAAGAATTCTTTGAGGTATTTGGTCAGACTAAGGTATTGGAGACTCTCTATTAGTTCCTATAGACTCTAGGCTGGCTGATTCTGCACCTTGATCTCTTATAGTGGATGACCTATTATAAACAATAATTGTGGTCACTATACAAGTCTCTCACTATATACCATGTCTATATGTTCTTGTATGTCTTTGAGGATGCCAAATCATGCTCTGTTACGAAAAATTTTGTAACACACCACCTCTATAGAGCATATGCCCGAACATCCAGAGGACATTCAAGAATATACCCTGTGAAAATGGCAATTTAGAGCAATCACATTAACTTATATGGCATCATACAGAACATAAGTAGTTAAAGGATCAACGTTTCTCATTTCATTCACAAACATAACCTTACACTGTAGCATTTCACTATGTAATACATATATTTACATACCAAAAACATCTGAGGGTTTTACTATTCTTTTATAAGATGTTCTATATAAAAAGATAACTAAACAAAAGTATTCTGTTTAAACTCCTCAGTGTCAGCTAACCAGACCTTTAAGCCATTCTTGTTTCCAAAACACAAGCACTAGACTTCTACTAGTTTGTCTTAAAATTAAGTCTCCCTCGTACCTAAAAATCAACATTTGCAATTTTGATGAGTTTGTGAACTCAGTGAGTGAACCATCATTGATGTGCTTACTTAAATCAAAACACAAGGACAATTCACAATCTAATTCATAAGCAAATCATATCATCTAATATTAAACATTGTCAACAAATACAAATTGTATACAATATTTCGCAACACTTTTCATAACATTCCAATGAATCAATTCAATCATCCATATGATACATATTAAGTTATATATGCAAATGCATGTGTGACTCTGTTCATTTTTATTTTGTTATGACCGAGCACCTATTTACTGTCCCATATCTATTATAGATGCTGGGCTCATTTCATATACTGTTCCATACCCATTGTGGATACCAGACTCATTAATAACCGAGCCTGTGGTTCTTTGCTTATAGTTATAAGCTTTAAGCTCTTTTAACACTGGTCACTCTAGTAATAACTCCTTTATCTGATCATGCAAAAAAATGTGAAGGAATGCATCATTTCACATAACATTCTATCAATAACTTTCATTCAATGTGCACAGACATTCATCATATTCATCAGATCTAAGTTTAACATTTAACATTTAGTTGAGTATACATATTTTTCTAGATTCACATACAATTAGAAAGCACTAACAATATAATCTCATATATAAAACTCCTCTAACCTTTAATGTCCGGAATTGTCATAATCATATCAATAACAGTTTAATAACTAAAATTTAAACATAAATAAATCAATCTTAGTGAGAAAAACATCTAGGTTGACTTACAGTAAGCTCCAGATAAGCCATTTCCTTGATGAACTGGAAATGTATGGATCATTTTATTTATGCTTCTTTAATTATGTAATACACACATATTATAGACATTACTAAGTTGATCAATCATATAAATATTCAATCATGCACATAAACATATTTCATGTTCAATGCATGCTCAATTGGCTTTACTAGGTATGTATCCTTAAGCACAAGTCTTAATTATTCACTCACTATAGCTTATGCACATCTAGTTTCTAAATTTTGGCTTATACCTTAAGGAAACTTTATTATTCTAAATTCATCAATCATACATTCACCAATCTTTTTCTAGCATTATAAAATCACACAATATCTAAATTCTTATTCATTTCTACTTAATTAACATTACTCATATCGTTTGGATCATATTTGCATTCCTAAGAACACCTTCATTCCCATATCACTCATAAATTCTAGATTTTAGACACATTGATATCAAATAATCCATTCGTTAAGTTATAACATCAGTTAACAACTACACTTATCAAACACTTTAACCAATTAATCCAACATCAAACTAGGTTCATTTCAAGCCTCAATCAAGTCCACATGCACCAAGGTAAAATAACTTATCCTTAGTTGGTTCAATAATCAAATAAAAGAGAAAATTTCACTTCCAATACATTGTCCACGATCATGGAGGGCCTTCCCATGATCATGTGATGAGTGATCCAAAAATTTTACTCTTCATTCTCCTTCAATTTTTCCAGATTTCTAACATTTTCTTACTAAATTCAATCATCTTCTTAATAATTCATAAATTCTACTTTAGTTCCTCATTAAATTCACCTAAATTCAAACTCAAAATCATCCATATTATAACTCATAAACTGTTGGTTATCCTAAATACAAAAACAGATCGCAAGTGTATCCATTTATTCATCAATTTCCATCACACTTCATCAACAACATCATATACAATCTACCACTAAAATCTTTCTACTAAAACATACCATAAAGAACAACATTTTACTTACTTTTCTAGCTGAAAAGCTTCCTCAAATCATTAAGTTAACCTAGCTCCTCAAGCCTGCACGATCATCAAAAATTTAAGAACAAAATGGGATTAGAAATGGGTTTTAGCAACAAGAAAAAGTTAACAAAATATTGGAGTGGCTAGTGCATAATTTTGGTAGGACTCAAGTTGTGTAGGTTGGGTGAGTGTCAAAAATTGAAAGAAGAAAGAATAAGAGAGCATGTAGCAAAAATGAAAGAGAACATGGTCTTTCATGTGTGTACTGTGAGATAGTTGTGTGGTAAGTGTTATGAAACTTGTCATATAAAGACACTTGCCACATCTCATCTAATTATGGTGCCAAATGTCACTTAATAGCTTAGTTCATTTGTCACTCAATCTCCAAGCCATTTGCCACCTAATTATCTAAGCCATTTGTCACTCAGCCCTAATTCTACATGTCACTTATTTCTACTGCCATGTGTCAACTTGTCTTACCACATGACATTTTTCCTAGTCCAAATGTACATATTAATTCATAATTCACGCAATTGTAACAATAAATTCCAAAATACTAATTTTAGTCCATCAAGTCAAAATTCAAGACATAATCAATACTCAATCATATCATAACCATTTTAAACCTTTCATACCCTAGAACATGGTAATTGAGTGCATATACTATTTTTGTATTGTTTACAAAATCATAATTCATATGTGTATGCTAGTGATGTGCATGTGAATGAAATAAATTTCATAAATTCCCTCTACTATTACTCATGCAATGGTCTAAGGTTCTAACCCTTAGTATGTTTTGGAAACCAACTACTACATGTAAGCTATACTTTGGACGGCCATTCTCACAAGAAACGGAAGTACTTTCTTTCCTTTCACTCACTCTTTGATGACTCCATATGGAATGGTCAAGCTAATGACCTTAACTTAGTATGTTTGTCTTTCATTTGCTTGTCTTTGTGTTAGTGTTGTTTTATTTTGATTTGATAGTGTTTAGTTTGGTTTTAATTAGGTTTTAACTTGTTTTGCCCTTTGATCTCTTGTTGTTTGGGTGGTCAATGATGTGTTTTTAGGTTACTTAATGGTTTGTTATGCATCATAGTTTATTGCAGGACCAAAGTACGAGAGGAAAAATGCACCACCTCCATCACCCCCACCACCATGAGCCTGTCTTGCCTTTAATCTCTTCTTTTATTCTTCTTGTGTTTTGTGTTTTGTGTTTTGTTTCATTGAGTTGTTTGTTTCTTTTGGTTGTTCCCTTTTTCACATTGAGGACAATGTGTTATTCAAGTGTGGGGAGGTAGTCTTTGCATTTTTGTTTTCATTTTTGCATGTCATTTAGGATGCATGTTAGGTTGTTAGTATTAGGTGTACCATTTCCCTTACATTTGAATCTTTGTGATGAATGTATTTTCATGAGATTCGATCATACTAGTTGGAATGAGATTAAATGCATGCGTGAACTTAAATTAGGCTACTTGAGTGGAGAGTGAACCATATGGAGTGATGAAAGTAGTTGGCTACATAAGCTTACTCAAAGCTTGACACTTAAGTAACAAGGTAGTGTATAGAAGCATGATGGATTTTCATTTGTGCCTATGTGAAGAATTGAGATTTTATGAGTCCATTCTATAGTCATTTCATTTCCTTATTTGTGTGATGCTTCCTTGTGTAATTACCTTTAAAACTTGGTTTGAATTGGTTTAAATCTACTGGATGCATCCTAAAAAAAAATGATTAAGGCCCTTTTTTTAACCCTTGGCTTAAATGACCTACCCTTTTATTATCCCTTGCCAGCACCATTAAGCCCTTAACCTTTTGTTTCTTGAAATCACCCTTTTTTAAAACCCGCAAACCCCGTTAGCTTGCCCATCGTAAGTTAATATAGTGCCAAGTGATACTTTAGTTTGGGATTCTTTTTTGGCTACAATTTTTTTCCTTTTTGAGATGCTATGAGCAAATTTTAGTACTTCTACTCTTAGAACACATTACATATAGTTGTTATTTTCTATTCATTATTTCTTTATTATGATAAAAAAAGAGAAAAGGACAAGGCTTTGCACAAGTTTATAGCTATCTCAGTGTTACAATAAACCTCCACAAGAGTCATTTCATAATTTCAAAAGTTACTTCTCGGATGGCTTCATAGATTGCTTCCTTAATAGGAATGATGGAGAAAGCTCCACCTCTATGCTATTTAGGCCTTCCAGCCTCTACAAAGAGATTAATTTTCCTTAAATATAGCTCCTTTATAGAGAAAGTTTAGAAGAGAATAGGTTCCTGGGTGAACAAATTTCTAACCTTTATAGGGAAGTTACAGATCATATGTAACATCCCCTCACTTATGGGAAGGGTATTTTAGTCATTTTGGATTGGGTTAGGATTATTGAAACTGTTTTTGACATATTCATGCATTCATATATGCACATGAATAATAAATAGTGAATTTTTGCACATGAAATGATCGTACATGCATTCATGACATTTTCTCAGTTTTTAATTGTGAATAATTGAGTTATATAGAAAATGTGTTTTGTTTGATTGAGAATTGGAATTGGAGAGGTTCATT
>JAOTJB010000007.1:6283601-6296926 GCA_027123815.1 Erythroxylum minutifolium | reverse complement strand
TCCCGAACCTTCCTATGCACTTCAACCGTAAAGTGTGGAAGTGAGCGAGAATTTAATCTACAAAGAGGAGCTAGTGGATATCATGGATTCATAGGTGTGACAGCGTCGATCAAAACAAATTCACATCGTTAAAGTGATATGGAGGAATGGTCGCATTGAAGAAGCTACTTTGGAGACAGAGCGAGAGATGACAGAATTATATCTATACTTGTTTCCTTAATAAACCTTACTATAAAATTCGAGTATGAATTTTTTTTTGTAATGAGGAGAGAATTTAACATTCTGTATGCTATATATATAAGAGACAATTTCTTCTTTTCCCCATTTTCTCATAATTTCATTTTAACCCCTTCCAAAAGTTACTATTCATAAATTCTCTCTCTCTAACCATTTTTCACCGCCAATGACTCAAACCGGTTAGTGTTATATACCAATCTCTTCCTCTCAATGAACCCGTCACAATTATACCCATTTTAGCCACCATCGTGGCCAGAATCATCACATAAGCTTAAGAGAAAAACTGATGAAAAATGTCAATTGTCGATTTGTCGCTTCCGGTGGTTGTTGCTGGCCACCACCACCACCATTGGACTTGTCTCGATGTCAAAAACAAAGGTTCATGGCCTCATCACCAGCCACTGTCCAGATTGCTGCCTATTGACGAAAAAAGAGTTTAGGGTTTTAATTTGTTTTTCTTCAATTCATTCAAATATGTTGAGAATTTGAGTATGTTGCTTCGGAGAAAGTTGTTCTACTCATTAAGAGCTTTCATTTAGTTAAAAATAGTTGAATTCTGAGACTGAAGATCTTTCGGTAATCGAATGGGATATTTCAGTTGTCAAAGGTACTGTTCCGGCGACCATTTTGATCACTTTTATGAAAAATTTCTAAAAATTATACTAATCATGTTTTTCTCTAAAGAACTATAGTAAGATTTTTAACAGATTGCGAATTAAAAATTTCAGAACACTTAGGTGAGAATAGGAGAAATTTCTGAATTTCATAAATAAACTGCTTAGGCAATTTGGACGGTACCTAAATTGTCATTTGATTCTAATAACTCCTAATTAACACTGATTGAGATATTTTTTTTTCGATTTACTAGGTATAGTAGGAGCAGGACTCCTACCAGAAGGTTCAGACAGACGAGTTCGGTTACTAGGCAAGTTTATACTGACTCACTGTCACCGTAGTTGTACCAACAAATGAACACTATTTAATGCTGGTATAGATGACAGCATATAGCAATGCATAACCACATTCATATGCATGTGTGTCCATATATATATACCGTTCGATACTTATATATTTATGTAGCGAACGCGTATATACAGTAATGTGTGCCTACTTTAATATAAGCCTTTACATCGAAATAACTGAGTGGATATGTTAGGTTGGGTATTGCATATATGCATTGGTCACTGCATAACTGAATCTTTACTTGGCAAATTGCATGCTTAATAATTTGATATGTATTGTTATGTTCAATTGTGGGGAATAAAAGATCAGTAGGACGTGCCATTTGATGGGTATACATCAGGACCAGATGCATACTGGTTAAGACTATAAGAGTTGTTTTGCTAATGATAATGAGATATGTTATAAGCATCCTGATTGATGCTTAGCTCCTGATCAGACTCTTATTTGTGATATTTATAACTTTGGACACTTTGAATGAGGGCTGGTCTGTTGGTAATGCTTGACTCCCCACAGCCCCTTTGGATTAAGAGAGCCTTACGACTATATGAGTACAGGAGCATGGCTAGGCCGTTGGTGATACATAACTCCCCGCAGCCATTTGAGGTTTAGAGTTGTGAGGACTTACCTTTGGAGATTAAGGTCCTACAGATATTCTTCCCCATAACTTATTTGTGTTGTTGATCTAATTGGATGTATAACATGATGTGTATGTATTTTAATATTCATGCATAACTAAGCACATAGTATTCGGTATTGTAGGACAATGTGGGCTTACTCAGCGAGATTTGATTCCCGTCAACTTTGTTTTTTTCATGTCAACTACTACCAACTTTGTAGCAGTGACTCCCGTGACATGTCCTCTGTGACCTACCTATGTTTGTGTATATTCGTTCTTTATTTTCATTTATCTTGTATTGTAGCGTCTGTGGTGACATGATTTCATGAGTTGTAAAACTTCATTCCGACACGCACTATTATTATTTTATTGTATGGAATTGTCGTGTTCTTAGGGTTTGAAGTCATTTTTTCGCTAGTGATGGGCTTACTTGTGAACTGGGGTTTCAAACCTTGGATCTCACGTGCCGGTCACGTGTTTGTTTCAGGTCGTGACAATTTGTGTAATCACAAGGACTCGTTATTCACATAAAACTTCCTTGAAACTGTTATAAGAAAAATAAATCAAACAATAAAGGAAGCTTACAACTGTGAGACTTAGCTACTAAACACACTCTGGAATGGAAAGTGATAATCTACAGGACCTTCTGCTTGCGTCAGAACGTCAATGATGAAGGACCCAAGTTGTAGTTTTTACAAAAAGGGAAACAAAGTTGTGATCTTAAAGAAGGAAAAAACTTTATCCTACCTCTCATACGCCTAGGAGAGCTGACCTCCGAAAGCCTGAGATGCTTAAATTCCTACAAGTCTTAATAATTTACACATATACTTCGTTCAACATTCTTCTGTGAGCCACATTTCGCCTTATCGAGCGCCATTTAATGACGGCCCGAAGCTGACACCATCTTGTCTTTGGTGTTCTGATCCTTGACATATGTACATCCAGGTTTGGGGAGGAAGAAAAGAGGCCTATTTCACCATCATTCTTTGGAGTCAGAAGAAAAGTATTAGTAGAACCTTGACCCCAGATTGAAGATAATCCTGCAGAGGTTGATGCATGAACATGGGAAACATCCTCACTGTCCATTTGATCACTTGTCAGGAGCTGCCATGGCGAATCGTTGGAAGAAAAGTTGTTATCTCCAGAGCAGGGAATAGAGAAAACATCTCCAAGTTTGAAGTTGTTCTTCAGTATTGGAGGAAACATTTGCATTGATGGACTACTCTGCAAAGGAAATTGGAACTGACTACTACTACTACCTAATTCATACGAATATATTTTCGTACTTGGTTGAGTATTGAAGTCAAGATGCATTTCTGGTGGATCTGCACAAATGGGAATTCAATTAACACATATAGTCAGCCAATGCAAGGAGTAAGAGCTGAGTTTGCATTATGGCAAGTTTGTTTACCTTGGCGTATCATTGGGAGCTCAAGTTGCTGCAGACCTACGTTCAGGACCTCCAGTGGTTCAGCAGGTGGGCTTGGCAGGGGCCTTGAAGGGCCAAAAATCGAATGCGGATTTATGAGGTCGAAGTTAGTCACATTCTTATAAGCTTGTCTCTTGGAGATCTCCACCAAAGCCTATTTGATTATACACACAGAAAAAAAAGGTAGTTGAATTTAGATGTGATGCACTCGACGGGTACTAATGACTAATACTGACATGTAAGAAACCTGAGAATCTAGGGAAAAAAGCCTAACGATTACCTTTTGAGGAGGGGTTAGCTTATCCAGAGGCTCAAAGTTCTGATGATCAAACGATGCTCCTACAACCTTGTACACGGAATTGAAAAGAAGAGTAATGCTTTGGCTACTTTCAAAGTAGGCATACAATTGGTCATCATCTAGAACACAGGAACTAGCATGCTCGATGATTGCGTCCCATGTCCTGTTTGAAACTCCATTCTTAAGCATCTGCAGTACCCAAGTTACCGCAATTTCGTTAGATTTGTTACGTGAAACAACATCATTCATCAGAAAAAAAGCAGAGAAGCGCTTACGCTCCGTAATTTTAATGGATCAGTAGCGTGTAACTGCAGAAAGTCCTTCACTGTGTGAATTCCATTGGAAGCCAATCGTTCATGATTTGGTCCATCCTTCGCTATCTTTTCCAATCGCCATATCTCATCACCCAGTCGAGGAGGGTAGTGTTTCTGATACACTGAAAGATCAAAAAGTCAACAAATAATCAGTAAAAGAAGTTGATAGTACCATAATTAATATCGATCATGATTTTGTGACTATTTCAGCATCACAAAATTTAGACTCTGATTGTCCAATTAGTAAGTAGACAAAGATAAAGCTAAATAAGAACGTACGAGCTCCTCTGTGGTCCTTCACCATAAAAGCTTCACTCTTTCCCCCCCTAATTTTTACTTCTTGAGAAAACTTTTGACCTGGTTTAGCTCCCAACCGAAATTTTCTACTTCTTTGCCAACTAGAGTTGTCAGTAAAAATCAGTTCACTGACTTGAGCAACTCCATTTTTCAAGGAAATTATGCGATCTCCAGTAACCAGTGGTCTTCTACCATCTCTTTCGCGGATGATGCTGGCATTGAATTCACTTTCGGTCCAATCTTCTCGCTCGTCAGAACCAAAGTCACCATCAAGCACATGGAGCTCTAACTTCATCGAAGATAGAGGACCAGATGTGACGATGTTCTTAGTTCCGGCATCCATCAGCAAGATTTGGATCGGCTGACCATCTTCAGCCTCAATCCTACTACCAGTAAAGATAGTGGGCGGTGGTTTATTAACAAAGTACAACAGCAGGCCTGTTGCTCCAGATGTCTCACCCGGTTGAAACGAGGGCCTGCAACTAGACGATCAAAACTTGAAAATCAATATGGCTTAATTGGTGGGGACCAGGATGAATTGTGACCCGGTTGACAGATAACAATCAATTTTCGGCAAGAGCACAAACCTTGAAGACGGTTGAAGAATGCGCGCAATAGCCTTTTCCATCTCTTCTCTAATCTGAACAAAAATGAAGCACCACAGACATTTAGATACGAAGTGGATGCGTAAGAGAATCAGGCAGCGGTATTCCCAAACATTGGTTATTAAGGGACAACTAAATTACTACTTTTTGTAGACGTTGATCAAAGAATCTGTAAAACTTAAGGCTCTGGAAATAGGATAGAAACAGGAACAGGAAACTCTTGTTTTCTTCAGACAAACCAATAAGAACAAAGGAAAAGTAATCTTGAGCGTGTTTAAAATCCCTACATGCTTTAATTCATTTTTTAATCATCAAGTAGCCTATCTAACAGCGAAACGCACTGGGGTAGGACTTACTATTCTCCGAATCATAGGCTCCATCCTGGAAATCAATTCGTTATGAGAAAGCAGTCCCATCACGTTTCTTACAACACTGCACAAGATTGAGAAGAAGCTATATAAGCATACACGGACATCTCAAAACACCAAAAACAACAACGCTAATGGTACCGAGCAAGAAAAGCTACCTACTTCTTGAACCTCTTAGCGTCTTGACCTGGCATCCTATCACCACCATCATCAAAAATAGCCCTTTTCGGCACCATTGTAAACTCTTACGAAAATTGGAAATCCAAAGAGGTCATTTTATAGCCAAGGAGGCAGAGCAAAGAACCTACATGGAAGTTTCTGACGACAAAAACTACGCCTTGCAATCACAAAAGTCAAAGGAGTATATTCTCTATTGTTAAAGAAAGTTAAAACTACTGGGTGAACAAATTTTCTGAAAACACTAACGCTTCAGTTGGGATATCCCAAAAGTATCAAAAGGGCATATTAATTATCAGCTGTAGTTCAGTTTACAGATATTTATGCTTGAACCTTACCAACCGCAGATACTATGTTAAACAAGCACACATTCCTAACAAACCAAAAGCCTTCAGCATTTTTGTCTTTCTGTGAATGTTATTATTTGGAGTTCAAGAGTGATCAACAAAGAATACACTTCCAATCTTATTTAAAGGATTTTCGTTTTCAAAATTGTGTAATATATACATCTCAAGCCAAGAAAAAGTTTCTGCCGTCTGCAATATTTTGCAGTAAAACATCATTTGCTAAAGACGTTGTGAAGTAGTGTGATTGACTTGCAATGGACAGAACGCGAAAAAAAAATATTACGAGCCTATGTACGAATGAGAGAGATCGCGTTAATCTGCCTGACGCGTTGGCCATTAAAATATGGCAGGTTTCCACGAAAACGCGGTTTTGAAAACAGGGACAGGTAACTCCACAGTTGGTGTATACATACATACATATGCAGTATGCATTTGAAAGAAATCTGAATTTGAGATGAATTCCTCTCAAAAGTTGTTGAATATCTCAATACACTAATTGCATATACAAAGACTATATTCGCAAAGTCTTTTTTTAATCAGGTTTCAGTAGACAGGTCTACGTCAATGCCTGTTCCTCAGTTGCTTTTTTTTTTTTCCCGCAAAAGCAGAACTCTATTTTTGTGAGATGAGTTGCAAAAAGTATGGAAAATCCTGATCGAAAATATCAAAGATCCTAAAGTTTGTTGAACCCAAAGTCTGATCCCAACTTATCACTTAATCAAACACACATAAAGATGACAAATAATACGATAGGTATTTCCGAGGAAACTTAAGCTTTGACCCTTATTTAATGTGCTCCATCCACAAGCCGTCCTATTAATTAGAAAGTGAGAGGTGAAAATTTAATGTGCAAGAGGAATGGTGCGACAAGCTGCTTTAGCATTAGTGTTCTAATGATTATAAGGTACATGAGCTTCTTATTTTGTATCTGTAAAGAATTTATATTAGGAACAAAAAAAGGAAAGGAACTCGTGCTTAAACATAAAGAGGCCGCAGATTCCACCAAGGAGCGGATGTCACTATCGATGACTGGGCAAGAACTAGAAAACGATGTGAACCACTTGTTCGGTTTAGTAGTTTGCGGGGCAAGCAATGCTCAAGATCAGTCAATTAAGTAGTCGGTGAAGCACTTAAAGGTCCGTCTGTCTGTCTGTTCCATATCCGGCCGGAACCAAAGGTTTTGCATTTTCTGGGAAAATTCCCAGAACTTGGCATTTGTCTGAGTAGAATTAAAGAACTCGATGATCCAATAGTGAGTTCTGAAAGTGCTCTACCAGTTGAATGCTTTCATGCTTATGGAGTTTTGAATCTTCTTCTGCGAAATTAAATCAAAACGCTTGCTTACAAGAACCACCTCAGAACTTGAAGGGAAACTTCCTTGTAGTAGAATCATTTTCTAGAGTCTGTAAAGACTTTTAAAACACTGTAATAGTAGACTAGCAATATTGTTTGCAAGTTGCAGTTAATTGCCATACACGCGATCAAGTCAAAAGCATTATGATTTTTATAAATTAATGCATGAATATATTAGGAATAGGAAACCTAGGCCCAATGTCCCCATTAACGCCATTCACTTTTTCCCTTATGTTCTACAACACTGGAAGTTTGATTCAGCTTCGCATGTTTATCTTTATTGAATGGTTTTAGATAAGCATTCTAATGTTAACTTGAATTGTTATTAATAATAGAAAACCGACAAGGATAATGTTGTTGGTTTGTGCCCTACTGCTAATCACTTTGGTTGTAGTTTAGTGACAAATTATTTAAAGACATTCTTTATCTTGTACATGTTTAGATATATATGATAAAATTCATGGGATAATTGTACATTGCAAATGAAATTATAATGAGATTATAATTATAAAATTTATATTGCATTTATGTAATTCCTAAATATTCCTAGTCATTATTCTATTAAAGTTGGGCATTAATAGAACATAAAAAGACTAACACATTTTGTTTTTCCTTATGAAAGAGGTAATCAATCTAATAGGTTAAAGTACAGAAATACTTAAATAAACGTGCGAATGCTTATTAGAGAACAAGTTCAATGAACAGAACCAATATGAGAAATCGATTTGGAACATTACTTGTATGTTTATGGAATAATTATTGTGATAATTGTATAAGTGATCTTTTGACTTGAGGTTATCAAAGTTATCTTGTATGAGAATTGTTATGTTTCAATATTACTTATGATCTATTTAATCATGATTCATTTGATCGGTAGTCATTGTATATAGCATAACTGAGAGATCAAGATATGATTCATAACAATAAATTAATTAGAGAGAATATTTCGTTGTTCTTGATCAGTATTGATTCAGGAAATCCTTGGCTAAGGTGGAATAACATTTTGTAAATAGTTTACAAATGTCATTAATTGAATCGAAGGCTAATAACAGAGAACTAGTATGATTGGACTCAAAATAGAGTAAAAATTAATTTCATACTCTATATCTAATCGAAACATTATATGATGAAATGATTGAATTATATGAAAAAATCATACACGGAAAGGTTACTCAAAAGCACTTTGACATTCCTAAATATTTGAGTAATCATGACGCGTTGTTAGACGTCAATCTTAATATATGATTATAAATTGTTTAATTAGAGAATTAAAGATAAATTAAAAGGAGTTTTAGTTTATCTAATTCTAATTATCAATTATAATTATAATTTATAATCACTGCCAACATATTTGGGAACCTAATGGGTCTCGCATATAAAATGAGTTGAAGAGAGCAAAATTAATTTAATCAAGTTGAACTTGATTGTAAAGTTTGATAAACTTTATGATTAAATATGAGATATTAAATAAATAAGGATGAATATAAGATATTAAATCTTATTTGAGCATAATTGGTATTTAATTAGAATTATTTATAATTTCAATTAAAGTTTAATTGAAATTAAAATTTATTTTCAATTAAATTACTGAAACGTCCAATGCTTATTATAAATAGGCTTATTACTAGCTAGGGATGGCCTGGTCCAGCTTGTTTTTGACCCTGGTTGGACAGGTCACGGGCCGACCATGGTCCACCCGGGCCGAGCCATGAGCCAACCATGATTGGCTTTTTAATTAAAAAATATAAATAGCCTAGCCCAAACACGGGTCGGACAGCCCACCTGTGGGCCGCCATGACCGAGGGCCCAGTCCGGCCCATTGACATCTCTATTACTAGCACTTTTTGCTTAACCTTCTCTGTTAGAGTTACAAAGTTTTCTCAACTCATTATGTGGATAACGTTAGAGGTCAGATGCTTGTGCAACTATGGTGCTTAAGACGGATCGATTTGGAAGCAGTTCGAGGGATTTAACAAGATAAAGATCAAGCTTTAAAATAAGGTACGAATTAAGTTTTTGCTTTATTATGATTTATGTTAATCATTTTATAGAATTAAGAGATCTTCACTTTTGAGAAATCAAAGATTGTGAAAAGGTTTCATAATTATTTTGCTGCTATCAGAATCAGATTCTGACCCGGTTTCACAATAGTGGTATCAAAGTAGGATTTTAATTATGTAATTTAAGTAAATGTTTGATTGTTATTGATTGAATTTTGGAATGAAAAATCAAATCAAATCTAATGCTTGAATAAACCCTAAAAACCACAAAGACCATAATTGTTCTGGAATTCTAAAATAAAAGACTTGTGTTTGCTAGCTTTTGTGATATTGTTTTGATGAGCCTTGGAGTTTTAGAAATAAGAAACCAATGGCTATTGCATGTTGTATGCCTATGATTTGGTTTTGCTTGCAACTATGATTGTTGGTTGTGTTTTCTAGTTTGCGAGTTATATCTGGAAAAACGAAAAAAAGATGTAGCGGTTGGTGTTATGTGCGTTTTGTGCCTGTCAAGTTTTTTGTTTGAGAATCTGAAAACTAATAAGGTTTTATGTTGTTTTGATTCTTGATGATTGTCTTGAGAAATCTGTTTTTTTTTATCTACATAAAGTGGTTGTTGTGATTTTTGGGATTGCCTAATGTTTGTTCTAGAATTGTGTTTCACCTCTGTATATGTTCTATGGTCTTGCGTTCTGGAAACCATATCTTTGCATTTAAAGTTTTGGAATTATCTCTCCTTGTATGCATATGCTCTCTACATTTATGCTTGTCTATTTAATCTTTCTTGGATCTGGAATTTTGTGCTTACATATTGCTTCTACATTTGGTAAGGGTTTATTGTTATGTATAATTTCTATTGCTTTTAATTACCTTCATATCTTGATTTTAGTTACAAATCCTTGTGTTTTGATCCAAATGTGAGATATTTGAGTGGAAATGGTGTAAATATTGAATGAACGATAATTGGATTATTTTGTGAATTTTATATGAAGGTTGAAGGGAAAGTCATATAAATTTTACATGAAAAGATAAATAAAAAGAAGAAAAGTGATGACAAGTGTCACCACCTCACGGTGGTAACTTAGCAAGTCACCACCATGACTAACATTTGGATGTTAGTCATAGCGGTGTTAGTCACGATGGTGGTCACCACCGTGATAAGTGCCCTCACGGGGGTGACTTAACTTATCACCCCTGTGACCCATTTGTTTTCTTTAATTCATCACCTTATCATGTGTCATCTACAAGGGTGACGGCTCAAAACCATAAACTTAGAGTCATACTACAAATAGGAAGGTAATAGAGGGTAGCAACTGATCAATCATTCATTATTCACTTTTCAATCTTCACTCAACATGCAAGAGAAACTTTAAGATAGAGAAAATAGAGAGAAAGAAGGGAAGAAGAGAAGAGACAGAGAGAGTAGGTGAAGAAAAGAGAAACATGGCAGAGAGTTGGAAGCAGAACTAAGCCTTCAACCATCTGGTGAGAACAAGCTAAAGCAGAAGGCGAGAGCTAATATGAGAAGCTTGAGAGGGACAGGAGACCACCGCACCTCATTCACCCGATCTCTGTGTGCTTGCTCTGTTATTCATCTATTATAGTGTTTCTTGTTTATTTACTGAACTTATTACTTTGTTAGCTTAACTCATAGTTCATTTAGTATTCAATGTTTTATTGCTTTAATACTTCTGTTGACAGTAACATGGAACTGAAGTGTATGGAGATAATGAACCGTGTTTATACGATAATGGGCTAATCTCTTTTTCTTGAGAGTTAATGTAGCTATTTTAGGTGATTATGCATGACTGAGTTACAAATTTGTTGTCTTATTTATTTCTGTAGTTTTTGAGTTGAATAGATGTAATAGAATGACCAAACTTTGTATCATTTTTAGTATTAAATGAAGGATTGAAAGGAGAAATTTAATATGAATCGAGAAACTATGGACACTTAGGTTAAAACTAGAAATATGTTAACTTTAGTGGTAATTAGTAGTCAGGTTTCCATAGTTAATTCGGCTAATAACTTATTGAATACGAAGGTTAGATTAATTCATTATTCGAGTTGATTTAGAACCTAACTGTTAATTTTAGTAAGACAACTATCCAATTGTTTCCCTTAATCATGCATAGGAGACCGACTAGCGAAATTAATTCTCAAGAGTCTTCCATTTTGATTAATCTATTCATCTTTTCTTCTATTTGATTCCGTTTATTTTCTATCTATTTTTTGATTTTCTTTAGAGCCTTAACTCAACAAATTGGGATAGAGTATTTGGGATTGCATTTGTTTTTATTTTTGTTTAAGATTAATTTAAGTGAACCAATCTCACTTTCGTAAGAGACGACCCTAGGTAATTAACTACAACTACCTCAT
Source organism: Erythroxylum minutifolium (assembly GCA_027123815.1). Lineage (NCBI taxonomy): Eukaryota > Viridiplantae > Streptophyta > Magnoliopsida > Malpighiales > Erythroxylaceae > Erythroxylum > Erythroxylum minutifolium. The sequence goes on along the minus strand of JAOTJB010000007.1, from coordinate 6,285,543 downwards.
ATACTTGCGAGTAGGATAGCCTCGGTCTTTTTAGAACTTTTTGGGCATAACAAGTTTTTGGCGCCATTGCCAGGGAGGTGTTTAGCATTTAAACTTGAATTAATTTTGATTTTTTTACTAATTAATTTTGTTTGTGTTTGTTTGATGATGCATACATGTTTCATTATGTTGTTTTGATGATTTGTTTATTTAGTTTTTGTTATTAATTGATTATATTATGTGTGTTTGTTTAATTTTGTTATTAATTTAGTACTGCTTTTTGTTCATCCCTACTAGGTAGGTGGTCTCTAGGAAGTGAACTCAATTGGATTATGCTAGGAAGGAGATCCTTACATAGTGAACTCGTCCCTTTAGTTGATAACATACATCGTATATGACGATTTCAAGGGGACTTGGAAGAGGATCATAAGAAGCCCAAGTGCGAAGATAAAGTAAATAACCAAATGATGGGTGAAAGGCACTTAGTCATGAAGGAGTATGCCAGGCTAGTAATTGGTATTGCTACGTTATGCATATGTTTGGGGGAGGCAACTAGGAACTATGAATTGAAAAGCATTCACTATAACATGCTGCCATATTTCTACATGGTTCCCAATGAAGACCCTTTAAACTTCATTCAGGAATTCTATACTAGCCTCCAAACCTTTCCTTTGGATGGCTTAGACAAGGATCAACTCAAAATCAGATGCCTCCTATATACGTTGAAGGATCAGGCCAAGGCTTAGCTGATGACCCTTCCATACGGTTCATTCACTACATGGAAGGAAGTGTACAAAAAATTCATGGGAAAGTTCTATTCCCATCAAAAGACTTCTGAGTTGCAGAAGAAGATAGCAACCTTCACTCAGATGGAAGGAAAGCCATTCCATAAGATGTGGGAACGTTTCAGACTCTTGCTTATACAGTGTCCACACCATCATTTTCCTCTTTATATGCAAAACCAATTCTTTTATGATAGATTGACACAACAATTTCAGTACACGATTGACAATGCAGCAGGGAGAGCTGTGAGAGAAAAGATAATCGAAGAAATGTACGAAATCTTTGAAATGTTGGGGCTCAATTCTCAACAAAAGAGCATTAGGGGAAGAAGAGCTGGAGTTAATGAAGTGGGCTCGAATCGAGAATTGGCTATACAGTTAGCTGAATTAACAAGACATGTAAAGATGCTAACTAAGAGACTATCTCAAAATGCTCCAAATCAAAATGTGTGTGGTAAGTGTGGAACTTGTAATCATGGAGGTAATGTTTGTTCGTATTCATATGAACCTTTTGTACATGGGGAGGAACAAGTAAAGTCACTCAACTACTTTCAACCAAGGGAACGAAATGATCCATACTCAAATACCTACAATCCTGGTTGCAGAAACCACCCTAATTTTTCATGGAAGACTGATAGGTAATTTTCCAACTTTCAAATTAAAGCCTCTTATCCTGCAAGTATACAGATAGGAAATCGCTGTATAGATAGGCGTCATCCTACAGGGATTGGTTAGTCAATGAAATGATCCAAATTTCATTTTGTTTAGGCAACTCAAATAATTACATTTGAAAGATACAAAATCTAAAAATTAAGAGTCATACATGCACACTTTAGGTTCGTCACAAAAGTAAGAACACAAATTTAGAAAATGGTGAATCAAAGTATCAATTTAACAACTTAGGATTGTCATTTCCTAACTATGTATTCTCTCACTTTAGCAATGTTCATTATGTTTAGTTCAAAATTTCCAAATGTCCTAGTTCTTTCACTATCATTACTTGAACCAAATAAGCCATGTTTAATGACGTAAATGAATTATGTAAGCTGCCACTTCCCATTTTTCACTTAACCATTAAAAGGATATGAACAGATTTTTGGAGAGCCACTTTTCCATTCAAGATCTCTCTCCAAATGGCAAGGTAACTTGATATATGGAGTATTCTTGGTGTAAGCCCACTC
>JAOTJB010000007.1:6262386-6274894 GCA_027123815.1 Erythroxylum minutifolium | reverse complement strand
CGTGATTGTATTGAATATGTGTCGCACATGACACATGCATTTGATACTTTTTGGTATCGAAAGCCTGGCAAGACGGAATGATGGACTTTCGTTACCTTTGAAACAAATATTTTATTTATAAACTTAGTCGACTAATACAGTAGCATAGCTTAACTGAGTTTTAAACTATTTTAAAACTTGAGTCAAAACTGTAATTAAGTATTGTCCAAGGAGGAGAATGTTGGACATTTTTTACTTTTCCCATAAAGTTGGATAACATTTAATTGCATTTTTTATTTTTTCAATTAACTTATCGGTTAAGTTATGCAATCTGATCTGGAGAAAGATAATAAAGTGTCCTAATAAATGATCTAAATCAATGGGTCAAAGTTCAGGTGGTAAATAGATCCTAATCAGTGTGGACCAAACCCATATCAGACTTGTGATAGGGAAGCCTGATACGAAAGTTATATATAAAGGTTAAGGTCTCTTGCAATTGCTCATATCATTGGTAAGCACACGGATTCTCTGACCTGTTAAGAGAGCTTACGTTTTGAAAAAACTATAGAAAGACGTTGACCGCATTTCGATGATCAGTTCCTGTGAAGACGGCAGTGGATTTGCGTTCATTTCGTCTTCGAAAAGCTCGTTTGAAGTTATGAAACCGAAATCAGGCATTTTCTGCATTTCTTCGTTTATTGCCATTTGATATTTGATCCAGGATACGTAACTAAGGTATTATTATGTGTTACAAATTTGTCTCGTTCTCTCTAGTCCCTAAAAAATTCGTTTTGAGGCCAAATGAAAGAAATAGAAGGAAATAAACACTTTTCTTATTTTAACACAAATAAAAGAAAAATATTAACTTAAGAATAAATTTTCCTCTATTCCATTCAAATAAAAGAAGAAAAGTAATGTAATGAATATTAATTAATGTAGAAGATTTGAAATAAGAAATTTGGAATAATTTCTTAGAGATATTAAAATAAATAAATTGTAGAAATAATTATTCTTTGTAATTTAAAACAAATATTAAAATTAATTTGATAAAGTTTTTTAATTATTTTAAATATATCCCCTAAACTTAAAAAAAATTCAAACATCAATCACATTACAAAATTTAAAAATTTAAATTTTTAAAAAATAATTAAAAAAGATTGTCTTTATTTATTGAAGAATTTAAACTTTAATTAAAAAAGAGATTACTAAATAAAAACTAATTGATTTATTTTAGTTTATAAGAACTTATTAATTAGTTAATAAATTGATTGATTTTCAACAACAAGAGTTATTAAAGTAAACTGAATTGAAAATTTGAAATATTCAAAATTTTTATGATTAAACCGACTAAATCGATTAAGTTTTTTTTATGATTGTTGTTTTCAATGACAATAAAACATCATTTCTTTTTGTTTATTTTAGTATCAATAATATTAGAATTAAATGCAGCCGCCAATTGGGAAAATTAATTGCCACCGTAATAATATATTAATTATATATTTAAATAAATTGTTTAAAGATGCAAATAGCTAAAACTAAGAGATAACAAGAAATTTAATAAGTAGACAAAAAATGAACTACTAACTAAAAATACGTCTTAAAGTACAACATTTGGACTCAATATTGTTTCTTCATTTGATTTAATTTACATTCATAAAAGATACAAAGTCAACTTTGGGCTGAATGGGGAAATGTAAAGAATTATGGTGGAAGAATTTCTTTGTATCTTCTCATTGATAGGAATTGGCATTTTATACAAGTTATATGACTAACAAATTGCCTGAACTATAGGAAATAAATAAGTACAAAAAATTATCTTTAGAATATTACATATTCACAACACCATATTTACACCAAATATCCTTCAACATCCCCTCAAGTTGGAGAATGAAGATCTCGAGTGTCCAACTTGTGAAGGAGATACTGAAATTCTTATTTCCAAAGAGCCTTCGTAAGTACGTCAGCAAGTTGTTCAATAGTTCGAACATGAAAAATAGCAATGTTACCAGCCTAGAATTGATCATTAACATAATGACAATCAACCTCAATATATTTCATGTGATCATAGAATATTATGTTTGCAGCAATATGTGATGTCGCTTCACTATCACAAAACAAGTTCATGGGTTTCAAGTGGGCAATGCCAAGTGACTTAAGAAGAGACTTGAGCCACATGAGCTCCAAGTTAGTGGTGGCTATGGAGTGATACTTTGCTTTAGCTGAAGAATGAGACACAGTAGGTTACTTCTAAGTCTTCCAGGAAACAAGATAATCACCTAATATAATAAAATATCTAGTAAGAGATTTGTGAGTCAAAGGACAGGAGGCCCAATTCGAATCACAATAAGCACTAAGATGAAGATCACTGTCATGACAAAGAAGAAGGCCTTATCCAGGATGGCCCTTTTGCTAGTAGTGTGCCTTAGGTCAATGGTTATATATGACTTTTATACTCACATTCTGACTTATTATTTATATATTATGAGGTATTTTTTTATATATGCATGTATATTGTTTATGTAATGTGATTTACATTCCATGAATAGTAGTAGGCTTATGTCCTCAAGTATGTGACTTGATGGTAAAACCATAAGCATTATAATACTATTCTAAATTATCCCTGGTCGATCATTATTAGTGGAATAATAATGAATTGAGGATAGTATTTGTTCTGATTGATTATCACGTTTTACTAATCGTAGATATAAGTTATCAAATCAGATACATAAATATATATTAGAGAACATATATTGGACCGACCCACAGAGAGAACATTACATGGTTTCATGTCATTAGTAATTCTCAATATGGTTTGACTTTAATCCTTTCACCTGAAATCATCATGGTTCCCTACATAAGGAATTAAGTGGTTTGTCATTAGACTAAATTATCTTTAACCGGATAATAAGTAGTCTTATGTTGGATATTAAATAAATCATGCAGAGGGATGTGAATGACATAGATGGGATTTGTACCTCTCTTAAATAAGAGAGATATCATTTGGGCCTCTTGACAAATATGACTGAAGAAATGCATGGTCATGCTCAAATGAATTGATGAGGAGTCATCAATGTCATTTTTTATAGTCAGTCAATTTGGGAATCAAGAAACTATGATTAGTCAAAGGTTGACACGTACCATGCCTTATGATTAATCTTAATATTGTGTTACAAAAAGACTGAGTTTGTAACCATGGTTATAGGTTAAATCGGATTACCGATCCTTATTTGATTTGGGTAGTCATAATGTCTTGCTAGAGGCCGCTTATGACTTAATGGTTTTGAAGTGTGATCAAGCCCATTACCAACATCAAATGAGCCTACAGGGTGGCACAAAAAGAGTGATGTGATTTGGGTTTATTCTCTTAGGCCTAATTTATTAGGCACTAAATAAATATATGTGGATATATTTATTGGGCTAGATTGAATTAAGATTTCGGGCTTTTATTATATGAGATATAATATGGGTCGAAACTTATTGGATTTCTATAATCCTAATAGGTTTAGGATTGTAATATTCTTATTCCTAATAGGAATAGGGATTAGGATTTCTCTATAAATAGAGAACTTAAGTCTCATTAGTGAAGACACGAAATCCCTAGCCACCTAGACCTAGCCGTTCGTTCTTCTTCCGAGAAAAAAATTGTGCGGCATTCTAAAGTGTTTTAGAACGTGCTACCATATATTAGCTGCTGCCTAGATCGTTCATCTTCGTGTGGATACTGGAAGAGGACATTCACGTGCTGTAATGTCTACAAATCTGAAAAATAAATACGAATCCATTTTAAGAGGTAATTTTGTACATGTTGTGAAATTGTGATTATACTTCTTGTTATGTAGTATGGTCCATTTCGCTGCGTATTGTGAATAACTGGGCCATAGGTGATCTAACAAAAATAACCCGTTAACATACTTGGGATGGGAAAAAAACCTATTGGCAAGGTTAATGGGCACCTTTGGTGAGAAAATAGCCCGTTGGCTCACTTTTGTTGGGCAAAACAACTCATTGACATGGTTGTTGGGCATCTTGGGTGAGTAAAACAACCTATTGGTATGATCATAGTGCACCTTCTGTGAGCAAACAACTCATTGGCATAGTCCCTTGGCACCTTTTGTGTGAGAAAACAGCCTAATGGTACAATTGTTAGGCGGCATTGGTTTGAAAAAAAGCCCGTTGACATTGCCCTTGGGCACTTTCAGTGGGCTAAATAGACTATTGGCACAGTCCCTTGGCACTTTGGTAAGAAAATAACCTGTTAGCATACTTGTGCTGGGAAAAAACCCATTCGTAAGGTCTTTGGGAACCTTCGATGAGAAAAACAACCTATTGGCACAGTTGCTGGACACCTTTGGTGAGCAAAACAATCCTTTGGCATGGATGCTAGCCACCTTCAGTGAGAAAACAACTCATTGGCATAATTGTTGGGCATCTTTGTTAAGAAATCAGCTCGTTGGCTTTAGCGTTGGGCACCTTGGCAGGAAAAATAGCACGTTAGCACATTTTTTTGACACCTTTGGTAAGAAAACAACCCGTTGGCTCACCTTTGTTAGGAAAAATAGCCCATTGACATGGTTTTTGGGCATCTTCAGTGAGCAAAATAACCTATTGGTGTAGATCCTGAGCACCTTCACTTAGGAAGCATCCCAATGGCATAGTTGTTGGGTAGTTTCAGTGAGAGAAACACACGTTGGCATTATTGTTGGGCACCTTCGGTGGGTTAAATATGCCATTGGGATTCTTCCTAAGTGAAGGTCGCTGGACACCTTCGGTGAGCAAAGCAACCCTTTGACATGATCTTTGGGCACCTTCGATGAGAAAATAACTCATTGGCACTGTCATTGGGAATCTTCGTTGAGAAAATAGCTTGTTGTTGTTGTTGTTGGGCCTCTGACTGGAAAAAATAACTCATTATTATAGTAATTGGGAACCTTTGTTGAGAAAAAAGTTCATTGGCTCTCTTTTGCCAGGCAAAATAGCCGTTGACACAGTTGCTGGGAATCTTCAGTATGTAAAACAACCTGCTGACACCATTGTGGGGCACCTTCGATGAGAAAAAAACTTGTGGGCACGATCCCTTGGCACCTTTGATAGGCCAAATATACCCTTGGCGCCGTCACTGGGAACATTTGATGAGAAAATAGCTCGTTGACACATAGGTGTTGGGTAAAAAAACCCATTGGCAAGGTCGCTGGGTACCTTTGGTGAGAAAAATACCCTATTTACATAGTTGTTGGGCACCTTCAATGAGAAAACAACTCGCTAGCACTCCTACGATGGGCACAATAATCTATTGACATGGTTACCGGACAACTTCAGTGAGCAAAACAACCCGTTGGCAAGGTCTCGAGGCACTTTTGATGTGAAAACAACTCATTGGCACAGTCTCTTGGCACCTTCAATGAGAAAACAATCCGAAGGCACAACGCTTGGTGCCTTCTGTATAAAAAAGCCCCTTGGCATTGTCGTTGGGCACCTTCGGTGGGAAAAAGAGCCCACTGGCATAGTATCTGGGTACCTTTAACAAGAAAATAGTTCTTTGGCATCAGTGTTGGGAAAAAAATCCATTTACATGGTCGCTGGATATCTTTATTAACAAAACCACCTTTTGACATGATTGTTAGGAAACTTTGGTAAGAAAACAATGCATTGGCATGATCGTTAGGCAACTTCGATGAGAAAATTACCCATTGGCGTTGTCGTTGGGCATTTGATTTGGAAAAAGAGCCTATTAATGCAATCATTCGGATTCATTGTTGAGAAAACAACCCACTGGCTCATCATCATTAGGGATCATCGCCAGTTGATATAGTCGCTGGGCATCTTTGATAAGCAAAACAACCTATTGACACTATTATGGGGCACCTTCGGTGACAAAACAACTTGTTGACATGATCCCTTGGCACCTTTAGTGGGCTAAGTAACTTATTGGCACTGTCCTTTTGCACTTTTGATGAGAAAATAGCCTGTTAGCACTTAAGTGTTAGGCAAAACAACCCATTGGCAAGGTCACTAGGCATCTTCAATAAAACATAGCCCGTTAGCACATAAGTGTTAGGTAAAACAACCTATTCACACAGTCGTTGGGCATCTTCAATGAGAAAATAGCCCGTTAGCACACTTGCGACGGGTACAACTTATTGGCATGGTCAATGGACAACTTCAATGAGTGAAACAACTTGTTGGCAATGTCACTTGGCAACTTGGGTGAGAAAAAACTCGTTGGCACCGTCCCTTCACACCTTTTGTGAGAAAACAAGCTAATGGCATAATCGATGGGAGCCTTTGGTAAGAAAAACTACTGCTGGCATTGCCCTTTGGATCCTTCAGTGGGTTAAATATCCCATTGGCAAGGTTGTTAGGCACCTTTGGTAAGAAAATAGTTCGTTAGTAAAGTATTGTTGCACAAAAGAGCCCATTCGCAAAGTCGCTAGGTGCCTTTGATGAGAAAAACATCCCGTTAGCATAGTCGCTAGGCACCTTAAGTGCTCATTGGGCACCTTCAATGGGGGGAAAGCCCCATTCACATAGGTGTTGCACACCTTCAATGATAAAACTATTTGTTGACATATCTTTGGTGTCTGCACCATTAACATGGTTGCTGGGTGCCTTCGTTGAGCAAAACAACGCTTTGCCATGATCTTCGGGCACTTTCGATGAGAAAAGAACTCATTAGCACAATTGTTGGGAATCTTTGATGAGAAAATTATCTCTTGTCATTGTCATTGGGCATCTGGCTGGAAAAAATAACCCATTAGCATAGTCATTGGGAACCTTTGCTAAGAAAATAGCTCGTTGGCTTACCTTTGTTGGGAAAAATAGCCATTGACACAGTCGCTGGGCATCTTCGATGAGTAAAATAACCCACCGGCACAGTTGTGGAGCACCTTCGGTGAGAAAAAGCTTGTTGGCATGATCCCTTGGTACCTTTTATGGGTTAATTATAGCCTTGGCATAGTCCCTGGGAACAGTTGATGAGAAAATAGCCCGTTAGCATATAAGTGTTGCTAAAAAAAACCCATTGGCAAGGTCGCTGGGTGCCTTCGGTGAGAAAAATAACTTACTGATGTAGTTACTGGGCACCTTCAATAAGAAAACAACCCATTAGCACTCCTGCGATGGGCACAACAAGCAATTGGCATGGGTGCTGGACAACTATAGTGAGCAAAACAACCCGTTGGCATGGTCTCGGGGTACCTTTGATGTAAAAACAACTCGTTTGAATGGTCTCTTAGCACCTTCAATGACAAAACAACCCAAAGGTACAGTCGTTCGGTGCCTTCTATATGAAAAAAGCCCCTTGGCATTGTCGTTGGGCACCTTCGGTAGGCTAAAGAGCCTACTGGCATAGTAACTGGGTACCTTCAACGTGAAAATAGGCATAAGTGTTGATCAATAAACCTATTGACATGGTCACTGGACATCTTTGGTGAGCAAAACCACCCTTTGGCACCATCGTTAGGCACCTTTAGTAGGAAAACAACTCATTGACACAGTCGTTGGGCACCTTCGATGAGAAAATGGCCTGTTAGCATTGCCATTAGGCATCTTTTTAGGAATAGGAGCCCATTAGTGCAATCATTGGGCATCTTTGCTAAGAAAACAACCGTTAGCTCACCTTTGTTGGGGACCACAACTCGTTGACGTAGTCGCTGGTCATATTTGGTGAGCAAAACAACCCTTTGGCACGATAGCAGGGAACCTTCGATCAGAAAACAACTTGTTGGCACGATCCCTTGGCACCTTTAGTGGGCTAAGTATCCCACTTGCACTATCCCTTGGCACCTCTAAAGAGAAAATAGCCCATTATTACACAAGTGTTAAGCAAAACAACCAATTTGCGAGGTTGTTGGGTGCCTTTGATGAGAAAAACATCTCATTGGTATAGTCACTAGCCACCTTAAGTGAGAAAAAAGCCCATTGGCATTATTATTGGGCACCTTCAATAGAGGAAAAGAGCCCATTGGCACAGATGCCACAGATCTTTAATGAGAAAACTATTTGTTGACACAAATACGGTGACTACACCATTAAAATGGTCGCTGGACACCTTCAGTGAGCATGATCTTTGGGCACCTTCGATGAGAAAACAACTCAATGGCACTGTCGCTGGGAATCTTCGATGAGAAAATAGCCTTTTGTCATTGTCGTTGGGCATCTGGCTGGAAAAAATAACCCATTAGTGCAGTCATTGGGAGCTTTGCTGAGAAAACAGCTCTTTGGCTCACCTTTGTTGGGAAAAATAACTGTTTACATGGTCGATGATCATCTTTAGTGAGCAAAACAATCCACAGGCACGGTTGTGGGGCACATTCGGTGAGAAAAAACTTCTTGATAGGATCCCTTGGCACCTTTGATGGGCTAAATATTGCATTGGCACAGTCCTTGGGAACATTTGATGAGAAAATAGCCCATTAACACATAAGTTTTGGGCAAAGAAACCCATTAGCAAGGTCGCTGGGCACCTTCAATGAGAAAACAGCCCGCTAGCACTCCTGCGATGGGTATAACAAGCAATTGGCATGGTTGTTGGACAACTTCGATGAGGAAAATAACACGTTTCCATGGTCTCGAGGCACCTTTAATGGAAAAACGACTTGTTGGCACGATCTCTTTGCACCTTCAATGAGAAAACAACCCGAAGGCACAGCCGCTTGATGCCTTCGGCATGAAAAGAGCCTCTTGGCTTTGTCGTTGGGCACCTTCGATGGTCAAAAGAGCCCACTGGCACAGTAGCTGGGTACCTTCAATGATAAAATAGTTCTTTAGCATAAGTGTTGAGCAAAGAAACCTATTGACATGGTTACTGGATATCTTCGACGAGCAAAACCACCCTTTGTCACGTTCGTTGGGCATCTTCGGTAAGAAAACAACTCATTGGCACGGTCGCTGGGCACCTTTAACGAGAAAACTACCTATTAGCATTGTCATTGGGCATCTTGTTGGGAAAAAGAGCCCACTAGTGCCATCGTTAGGTCGTTGGCTCATCTTTATTATAGACCATAGCTCGTTGACATAGTCACTAGGCATCTTTTGTGAGTAAAGCAACCTATTGGCACAGTTGTAAGGCACCTTCGGAGAGAAAACAACTTATTGGCATGATCCCTTGGCACCTTTAGTGGGCTAAGCCTCCCATTAGCACTATCCCTTAGCACCTTTGAAGAGAAAATAGCCCATTAACACACAAGTGTTAGACAAAACAATCCATTGGGAAGGTCACTGGGCACCTTAGGCGAGAAAAAATATGCCATTCGTACAGTCACTAGACATCTTCAATGCGAAAACAGCTCATCAGTGCACCTGCAATAGGTACAACAACCCATTAGCATGGTCACTGGACAACTTTAATGAACCATACAACCTATTGGCATAGTCACAGCACAACTTGGGTGAGAAAACAACTCATTGGCACAGTCTCTTCACACCTTCAGTGAGAAAACAGTCCAATGGCATAGCTATTGGGAGCCTTTGATAAGAAAAACTCCTGTTAGCATTATCATTTGGACCTTACCATGGGCTAAATATTCCATTGGCAAGGTCATTGGGCATCTTTGGTAAGAAAATTTTTCGTTAGCACAGTTTTGTTGGGTAAAAGAAGCCTATTGTAAGATCGTTGGGTTCTTTCGATGAGAAAAACATCCCGTTGGCATAGTTGCTATGCACCTTAAGTGAGAAAAAAGCCCGTTGGCATTATCATTGGGCACCTTTAATAGGGAAAAAAGTCCTTTGGCACTGGTATCGCGCTTCTTTGTTGAGAAAACTATTTGTTGACACATTTGCAATGACTGTAGCATTAACATGGTCGCTGGACACCTTCTATGAGCAAAACAACCCTTTGGCATGATCTTTGGGCACCTTCAATGAGAAAACAACTCATTGGGACTGTTGCTGGGAATCATCAATGAGAAAATAGCCTGTTGTCACTGTTGTTGGGCATCTAGTTGGAAAAAATAACCCATTAGCATAGTTGTTGGGAACCTTTGATGAGAAAATAGCTCGTTGGCTACCTTTATTGGGAAAAATAGTCGTTGACATAGTCGTTAGGCATCTTCAGTGAGCAAAACAACTTACTGACACGGTTGTGGGGCACCTTTAATGAGAAAAAAACTTGTTGGCACAGTCCTTTGGCACCTTTGATGGGTAATATTGCATTGTCACAGTCCTTGGGAACCTTTAATTTGAAAATAGTCTATTAGCACGTAAGTGTTGGGCCATTGGCAAGGTCGTTGGGTGCCTTCAATGAGAAAAATAGCCTATTGGTATAGTTGCTAGGCACCTTCAATGAGAAAACAGCCTGCTAGCACTTTTGCAATGGGCACAACAAGCAATTGGCATGGTTACTGGACAACTTCGATGAGCAAAATAACCCGATGGCATCATCTCAGGGCACCTTTATTGTGAAAACAACGCGTTGGCACAGTCTCTTGGAACCTTCAGTGAGAAAACAATCTAATGAAATAATAGCTAGGTGCCTTCGATATTAAAAAAAAGCCCCATGGTATTGTCAATGGGCACCTTCGGTGGACAAAAGAGCCCACTAACACAGTCGCTAAGTACCTTCAGCGAGAAAATAGTTCGATGGAACAAGTTCCAGCCAAAAAACCCATTAACATGGTTGCTAGACATCTTCGGTGAATAAAACCATGCTTCGACACGATCACTGGGCACCGTCGTTGAGAAAAACAACTTATTGGCATGGTCATTGGGCACCTTCAATAAGAAAATTTCCCCTGGCATTGTTGTTGGGCATCTTGGTAGGAAAAAGAGCTTATTAGTGTAATTGTTTAGGCACATTTGTAGAGAAAACAAACTTTTGGTTCACCTTCGTTGGGGACCTTAGGCTATTGACATAGTCACTAGGCATCTTCGGTAAGCAAAGCAACTTATTGGCATGATCCCTTGACACCTTTAGTGGGCTAAATATCTCATTGGCTCAGTCCCTTGGCACCTTTGATGGGCTAAATATCACATTGGCAAGGTCCCTGGGTACCTTTGATGAGAAAATAGCTTGTTAGCATACAAGGGTTAGGCAAAAAACCCATTGGCAAGGTCGCTGGGCATTTGGCTGGAGAAAATAACCCATTAGTGCAGTGGTTGGGAACCTTTGCTGAGAAAAGAGCTTGTTGGTCACCTTTGTTAGGAAAAATAGTCGTTCACATCATTGCTGGGCATCTTCGGTGTACAAAATAACCCACTGGCACAATTGTGGGGAACCTTTGGTGAGAAAAAAACTTATTGGCATGATCCCTTGGCATCTTTGATGGGCCAAATATAGCGTTGACACAGTCCCTGGGAATATTAGATGAGAAAATAGCTCATTAACACATAAGTGTTGGGCAAAAAACTCATTGGCAAGGTCGCTAGGTGCCCTCAATGAGAAAAATAGCCTATTGGCATAGTCGTTGGGCACCTTCAATGAGAAAATAGCCCGTTAGCACTCCTGCAATGGGGACAACAAACAATTGGTATGGTTGCTGGACAACTTCAATGAGCAAGACAGCACATTGGCATGGTCTCGAGGCACCTCTGGTGTTAAAGCAACTCGTTGGCATGGTCTCCTGGCACCTTTAATGAGAAAACAACTAGAAGGCATAGTCACTTGGTGCCTTCAGTATGAAAAAAGCCCCTTAGCATTGTCACGATTGCTAGGCACCTTGGGTGAGAAAGCAACTCATTGGCGTGGTCGTTGGGCACCTTTGATGAGAAAATTGCTTGTTGGCATTGTCATTGGGCATTTTGATGGGAAAAAGAGCCTATTAGCATAATCATTGAGGACATTTGTTGACAAGACAACCTTTCAACTCACCTTTGTCGGGGACCATAGCCCATTGACATAGTCGTTGGGCATCTTCTATAAGCAAAACAACTTGTTAGGACAGTCCCTTGGCTCCTTTAGTTGGCTAAATTTCTCATTGGCATGGTCCCTTAGCACCTTTGATGGGCTAAATATCTTAATGACATGGTCCCTGGGCACCTTTGATGAGAAAATATCATGTTAGCACACCAGTGTTGGGCAAAAAAACCCATTGGCAAGGTCATCGGGTGTCTTCGGTGACAAAAATAGCCTATTGACATTGTTGCTAGGCACCTCCAATAAGAAAATAGTCCACTAGCACTTTTACGTTAGGCACAGCAAGGAAATGGCATGGTTGTTGGACAACTTCAGTGAGCAAAACAACCCGTTGGCATCATCTCAGGGCATCTTTGATCTGAAAACAACTCATTAGCACGGTATCCTGAAACCTTTATTGAGAAAACAACCTAATGGCATAGTCATTGGGTGCCTTCGATATGAAAAAAACCCCTTGGCATTGTCGTTAGGCACCTTCGATAGGCAAAAGAGCCCACTGGCACAGTTGCTAGGTACCTTCTATTAGAAGTGTGCCTAGGCTAATGGTCATATATGACTTTTGTACTGACATTCTGACTTATTAATAATATATTATGAGGTATTCTTTTATATATGCATGTATATTATTTATGTAATGTGATTTACATTCCATGAATAGTATTAGGCTTATGTCATCAAGTA
>JAOTJB010000007.1:6144061-6167008 GCA_027123815.1 Erythroxylum minutifolium | reverse complement strand
ACAAAGTTCATGATTAAAAATTACAATAGTAAAATTTGAATTTAACAACTCAATTGTGCAATAGCCGATGATACTATCAGAAATCACGAAGCACGTTACAAATTTTTTTCACTACTTTCAAACTTCCTAATTATTGTCATTTTCGTAGTAAAAGCTCAATATAAATCTACTCTGAATTTTTTCCCCAATTTTTTTATCATCTGCCCCTTATACTCTTGGGGCACTTCACTCAGCTGTATCAAGTTGTCAATATTGAATAGACACATTAACTTGACAACTTTATATGAAGGAAGCATGACAATCAACGTGAAAGTTGACAACACCACTTACATTACAACTTGCATGCACTATAATATGTTATTAGAGGCAAAATCACGCATATGATTTTCCACTACTTGAGCAATATTATATAGTGTTACAACCAACTTTCATATATATATATATATGAACATATAAAACGGCTGTTCGTAATACCTTAAAACTTCCATATAATATTGATGATTCCTGTAGACCCAAAAAAACTTGTAGCAGTAGAGGAAAGTATCAAAGGAACTTGTGAGTTGTGAGGTTATAGGCTTATAGCATAAACGTTGGAGAGAAGTTTAAAGTTTTGTGAGGTTATAGGCTTATAGCATAAACATGCGGCGTTCTTCGTCACAGGTGAGGTATACGTGATACGTCCAATGGAGAGAGGTGCGCATGCGGCGGCAGAGAGGAACAGGAAAAAAATCGGGCAGTTTTGGTGTTTTTTAATAAACTACATTTCACTTTTTACATTATTAAAAGTGGGCCCTGGGCAGAGGCCCAGCTTGCCCCTGCCCAGGGCCGGGGCTGATGAAAGGACTCTGACCCCAACTTAATTAATGAATTCAAATTATTGGGAAATAGTTGTCCCAGTTGAAAAGGAAAATAATAACGAGTAACATATGCGAAAATGATCCCTAATATCTATGGGTTTTGAACACGAAAATGAAAGGACTCTTAATTAATGAATTCAAATTATTGGGAAATAGTTGCCCCATTTTAAATATAAGGCCACCTGTACTTTTGGTCAAAATTTTAAGGTAATAAGTTATCTATCATTTTTCATATATAAATTATTTTGGGGTAAATGATGGGGTCACAAAATTTTAGAAAAACTTCTAAATCTTTAAAAAAATTTCAAGAACTTTTTAATTATTTTTAGTATTTTTAAAAATTCCTTCTCTATTAAAAAATAATGATAAAATACAAATAGTATAAATATCACATCCTAACTCTTCAACATGAACCAAACTAATTAAACGTGTTTTAATTAATAATTTACTATAATTATTTAAATTATTAATTTATATCAAGTTTAATTGATTCAAGTTAAATTTAAGAGCTGAGTTAGGTTATTATGTTAGTGATATTTGATTAGTCCACGTATAATATTCATATCACGTATGTTTCGTAATTATTTTTAACTAAAATATAGGAAAAGTGTTTTTTAGAAATTTGCAAGTTGGAAAGAAATTTTTAAAAAAGAATAGTAAAGATTGTGTCCAAAACTTTTTAAATATATAAACCATTTTATTTTTTTATTCACTTAGTACGTAAATTTATTAGTTATTTCAACGCCAACACACCCTTCTCTTTATTTTTCAAGCCACCTAATTGATCTCAATATACCACGTGAAAATTTGTATTTATTTTTATTTGAATATGACAAGTGTTTTAGATATAAGGTGAATTATGAAATTTTCCTATGTAAAATAAACTGATACGTGATTTATTAGTTATTTTAATATTAACAATAGATTATTTTTGTAACAAATTAAAAGTTGAAACTTTTTATTACTATTTTAAATAGTTTTTGTTAATATAATAAAATTAAATATTTGAATCTTTTATAATTTACGCTTACTTTTATAATCTAAAATTGGACCCCTTAACAGATTACTAAAAATCTACTGCTTTGACATATTTTCCACGTTCCAAATCCAGATTGACTAGAGAATTATGTTCCAAGCTATGCAGCCACCGACAGCAAGTTAAAGGTACCATTGTTTGGGGACCATGAAAGTGGTCATACATATGGCAATTTGTAATTCCTCAGAAAATTTCTATCATATTGAAACTTTTCCTTATAAATATAGGAGCTTTCAAGCTTACACTGTCACATATAGCTGAGCAGTCGAGCTTTATCAGTAGCATTTTACTTTTCTAATCAAGTAAATTAAAACAATGTCTTCTCAAGTTTCTGCTGTTCCCTCTTCAGTCCAAGGTCTTCCAACATCCTCTGTCAATCGTCCTTCTGCTACTTATCATCCATCAATCTGGGGGGATCAATTTCTTTCTTGCTTTTCGGAGCCTGAGGTAACTTTCATGGCTTTAACTTGATAAAAATAGGAACTTTTGTAAGGTGTTGATTCTATAGAAAGTAAAGTCACGTGGGTATGGTCCAAAGTTTGTTCTGATGGAATCTGTTATCCTATTTTTCGAAAGAAAAAGAAAGTTTGTATGGTTATTCTACGTAAATATATGCCCTCCGATTAGATTGGTTCTTTTCACTTATATTAACAATCAAACTAGACAATTTAAATAATCTAACATTCCAAGTTTTGCTTTCCAGACAACAAACACTGCAGTTCCAGACGAACTCCAAAAACTCAAAGACGAGGTGAGAAGAATGTTGATGAATCCTTCGGATGGGCCGTCACAAAAACTAAACATGATTGATTCAGTCCAACGTTTGGGAGTTGCATATCATTTTGAGCCTGAGATCGAAGGTGCATTAAACGAGATAGCTGCTAATTTCAACTATGAGATTGAATATGACCTCTATACAGCTGCTCTTCAATTTCGATTACTTAGACAGCAAGGCATAAAAGTTTCTTGTGGTAAGCCTCGTTTCTTCGGTTGCAAATAAGCATTTATACCACCTCCGAAGTTTCTATATAGGTACATACTTTGAAATTTGCAATTCTAGAGTATGTATGTTTGTGATCATGCAGATACATTTCAAAAATTCAAAGATAGCAGAGGAAACTTTAAGGAGTGCTTGCTTAAAGACGTTCCAGGAATGCTGAGTTTATATGAGGCAGCACATCTCGGGATACGTGGAGAAGATATCTTAGATGAAGCCATAGCTTTCTCTACGGCAGGACTTAAGTCTGTATTGAACCAATTAAGCACTCAGTTAGCAGAACAAGTAAGACATGCCCTGAACCGGCCTATCCGTAAATGCCTACCAAGGTTGGAAGCAAGGCACTATATTTCGTTGTACTTCAAAGATGAATCTCATAACAAAACCCTGTTGAAGTTCGCAATAATGGATTTCAACCTGTTGCAGGGACTTCATCAGAAGGAGCTTAGTGGAATTTCAAAGTTAGTACTACCACTTATAATTATGGTCCACAAGTACAAATATGCAAATATTATTTAATTATTCGGTGTCTGTTAGAAACTACAATCAGCTTAATTAGTATTTTCTTTTTATGACCAAACAAATTTACTTGTGACTATAAGTTATGCCATGCTTAGAGAACATTTTAAGTAACATATTTAAAATGTTACAAATTTAATGTTGCCTAAATCTCTTTTTGTTGTAGGGTTTTTAACATTTCAGTCATTCAGGTTCACACAAATTTGCTTTTTCAATATTTAATCTAAATAAACGTAAAGTATTTAAAACTTATAAAACTATTTAGTTTTTGCTTAATTATTTATTTTAATTTCCTCTATGGTGAATTATAAACTATTTTTTTTGTCTATTAATAAAGTAATATAATTATCTTCTAGTCTAATTTGTGGATTTTATAATCTTAAGTTCACATTTCCGTATTTATAAGATTTTTATAAGAAAAATTGTAAACTAAAATCTTTAAACTATTTTTCAAATTTTCATATCATTTAAGAAATAGTTTTGTTATATTTGATTAATTTTCTCGTATCTATTGATAAAGTGAAGCTACAAAAAATTGTAGCAGTTTTGTTTTCAATCATTATTTATTGGTCCAATCCAAAACTTTAAAATGATAATTCAGAGGGTCAATCTATGACGTGCATTAAATGTGCTATTCAATGCAACCTGAAGAGGAAGGAGTTTCATCAATTGTTTGTTGTACTGATAGTTTAATTCCTTTCGTTAATCATCAGGTGGTGGAAAAACGAAGAAGCATCAACTAAGTTTCCCTACGCAAGAGACAGGATTGTGGAGTGCTACTTTTGGGTGCTTGGAGTATACTTTGAACCCAAATATGCTTTGGCAAGAAAAATCATGACTAAAATCATATCTATGCTATCAATCCTAGATGACACTTACGATGCATATGGGACAAATGAAGAACTTCAACTCCTCACGGAATCTATCCAGAGGTTAACGATGCCTACAATTGCTGTATTCATCTTGTTTTGTCTGAATATTTTTGCAATTTAAGTTTAAAACAAATATATTTTAATTTGATTCTAGGTGGGAAACTGAAGCTGCTGATATGCTTCCCGAGAGCATGAGAAAGGTCTGTGTTATGATATTTCGACTCTACAATGATATTGGGGAGGAAATGGAGAAACAAGGAATGTCTTTTGCTATTCATTATGCTAAAGAAGCAGTAAGCATTGATTTCTACATTAGTACGTGTTTTCTCGTTAAGTCTTACGCACCATTTTCCGGAAAAATAGGAAAAAAGAAAGAGAAATCCCTTTTCTTTAAAACATAATATCCCTATTTCTCAATCCTGCCCATCCAAGCCTGGGAAAAGCCTCCTTTAAGTTGCTAATATATATATTTCTCTTAGATGAAAAAAGTAGCCCAATGCTACAATGCTGAATCCAAGTGGCGCGATGAAGGCTACCTTCCAACGTTTGAGGAGTACATGCAAATTGCCCTTTTCTCCAGCGGCTACCCAATGTTGTCAATGATATCGTTTTTGGGTATTGTGGAATCATCGACAAAGGAGGCTATTGAATGGGTGCACAATTTCCCCAAGATTGTTGAAGCTTCATCCATCATTAGCAGACTCATGGATGACATCGTATCCCACACGGTACACAAAGAATGTAGCTTAAAAAAAAAAAAACCAAGAAACAAACTTCAAATAACTTCCAATAATTGGTGTCTGTACATATTTTCATTTGCAGTTTGAGCAAGAGAGACCCCATGTAGCTTCAGCGGTAGAATGTTACTTGAAGCAGCATGGTGGTGCTTCAAAGGAAGAGGCGATTGAATATTTTCGCAAAGAAATTGTCAATGCATGGAAAGATATAAATGAGCAATGCCTGAAGCCAACGCCAGTCCCCACGTTCTTCTTGGAGCGTATATTGAATCTAGCACGCGTTATGGATGTAATATACAAGGACGATGATGCCTACACTAATTCATATCTTGTCAGGGACATCATTGCTTCAGTGCTCCTGGAATCTCTATCCTTTTGAATGAACGAGTAGATATGAAGATAAAAATGTTTAGAGAACATCGTGGAAGATAAAATTTTGAATATTTTGTAACTCTGTATCTCTTTATTCAATATGTTAATGCCTCTCACCCTTGAGATGTGTCAAAGGTTTGTGCGTTAAGGGGGAGTTTGTAAGATATTAATGCAGAAATGAGTAAGTTGTTTTCTTAATAGTTCAGTAAAGAATAAGTTTTATTGAAAGAGTCTTGTAGTCAAATTTGAGTTCTTATTTTTAGCCAGTCTTTTGTTTTCTTTACCGTAATCGGACCTTCCTATTTGTTTATTTTAATATTATTTCTTTTTCGAAGACAAAGTAGATGGCCTACAATAATATTGGTGTCAATCCTTCGTTGCCAACCTGTCGCACTTCTAAAACAATGGATATGAAATCTAGAGCATGAAAATAAAGACGTTATTTTTGTCTTAAGATTTAAGGTGTTTAGTAGATGAAGAATACAATAAAACTAAAGCAAATCGAGGCATGCGAAAAAAGGATGTCAAAGCATTATTCTTTATTCAACAAACAATGAATTAATTAATCTTATCCTGCATTTTATTAGCCACAAAGGAAACTCGGGATGCTTTGGAAAAGGTTATCAAAGCAATGCTAAAGTACTGATCATTATCAAACTTTAAATTCTTTGACGGAAATTTAAAAATTTATTTGAGTGATAGTGATACTTTAGGGAGTTACTATAACAAAATAATGAAAATTGTTAACCAAATAAGTATGGTGGGGATACAGTTAAAACAATTGATGAGAAAATTCTTAGAAGCCGACTAAAGAAACACTACAAAAAGACAACACAATTTGTGATGTTTAAAAAACGTCATAAAATGTCCAAAAATATCACAAAATACAATTTGCGACAATTTAAAAAACGTTACGAAATGTGGTATTGACAAAAAGTTTCTGCGACGTTTCCCATAAAAAGACGTTTTTGAAAATGTCGCGAAAAGTCACATTTCGCGACGTTTTTGGAAATATCGTGGAAGACATTCCGTGATGTTTCATTTTCTGACGTTTATACAAAAACGTCACAGATAGTTGTATTATTTTTTAATTTTTTTATTTTTCGAAAAATATTTTAATTTATTAATTTATAATTTTAATAATTATTTTTTTAAAATACAAATTTATTTAAAGACTGTAAGAAAGCAAAATAGGTTCGTTCTCACAATAAAAACGTTTCAAATTATTAACAAAAATAAAAGTTTTCAAATCAAACAAAGCTAAAGAAATAACAATTTTATTTTAAAAGTTCTATTTTAATTTTTATTTCATTTTTCTGCCTTGAGAATATAAAAGTATTTTTAAATTGTTTATTTTTAATTCTATAAGACAAGTGATTTTTTAAAACAAAATTGAAAAATAATAATGTTAAAATAATATTATTTTCAGTAGTAAAAGTGATAATCCCACATTTATATTGTGCTACTGCTACCTTACCATTAGATTTAAATAAAAAAGGGGGAATATTTAAAATAAATGGAGCTTACATTGGATTTAGGTCAATCACAAGTGATCTATGTGTAATTTAATGCTAAGTTGGTGTATTAATATTACAACAAAGTCGATAATGATTCATATTCACAAAGTACAAAGTACACCTTACAATATCTCACCAATTGTATCATAAGCAAACAAAACTTGAATTATAATTACAACCGTAAGGAATCTCCGTCAAGAACTGGTTCACATTATTCTAATCTCCTTCGTCATCTGTTACAAAAACAAAAATAAAAATAAACAAATCAAAAGAAGAAAAAAGTTTAGCATGTTCAGTAATTTAATATTTGGACATCACCATCACTTGTCTCAAATGTTCAATAACATTACTGTTGACATCCTTAAAGGATTATTACCTCATTATAGAATGTGTCTAAATAAATGCATCATATTTGCATTACTCAAGCTATACTATAGATGTAGACAATAGAAACGACATCGAAACATTAAACCCTGATACTGGTATTCCATCATCGATATACAATATTGCCACCTTCTACTTCATATTTTGAGCTGAGAATCTTGTTCAAGGAATATAAAGATCAACTGCTAGAATGAATTAGAAATAGAAGAGCTGCTAACTCATTTATCTTGCAACTAAAAAATGTTCTTCTCAAAACCACTAATAGAGCAGGTTGTAGATTGCACCGAGATGATGCCAGTTGAAATTTCACTGGCATACTCCATCCTCCTTTTCAACTGAATTGAGACAATTGAAGGAAGTTAAAATAATTGCATTTGCATGAAAACATACATTTATAAAGAGGCAATATACTGTTGACATCGGCATTGTTGACCACCAAAGTGACTTTATCAATCACGGTGCTACTTCATTTCAAACTGCAAGTGAGTTATTCAACCCAAGTTTTACCTTGATGTGTTTCCAAGTTTCCAGCACTTATACTCGGTCAATATATCACAGTCCTTCATATGACATGTCAAAAAGTTGTGGCTTTGCAGCTCCAGTTCTTGATGTAAGCGTGTTCTAGTATAGAGAATGTGGTCTATTCTAGTTCCATAATTAAATTGTTTAGCAGCTGTATTTGATGGCCAGCATGTGAATGCACCTTTTCTATAGAAAATTTCAGAATAGAAAAGGCTCAGTGGGAGATCAATCAAAGAGCAAAACTGTATGAATGATTGGTAAATTCATCATGTCTACATTGGTAAATTCATCGTATCTACATATTAAACCAAAAGAACTACACAAAGCAAAGATGTCAAGTAAGCATTTCAAACTTTTTGGGATGTCTGGATCTGAAGCATTAAACCAAAAGAACTAGACAAAGCAAAGCTGTCAAGCAAGCATTTCAAACCTTTTGGTATGTTTGGATCTGAAGCAATCGAAAGATTTGCCTCTATACTCCACCAGCATAGAACTAAACCATCTTCTGAACCTACAAATTGGTAAATAGGATAACTACATTACTAACTTTAACTGGTAATATTGTAAGCTGAACTACATAGTGGTAGAGACACAACTTACTCGTTATTCTCAAAATCTGGACCAGCATCGTAACGATCCATAGAAATGGGTGCAATGTTGAGGTCACCAACAACAAATATCCTTCTTCCTTTCTGAAGCAGATACTCCCACCATTTCTACAATGGAGACATCGATATCAGTCCTAGGTTATAAATGTATCAGTTGCTAGGTCTATCATAGTCGGCACTGGTTGAAAAGCAAATCCAATTACGAGAAGACCAAATAAGGACCTTTTCGTGGAAAAGTGCACAAGCACTATTACCTGTAGTATCTTTAAAAACTTGATCTTAAACTCTATCCTCTCTCTGTCATCACTTTCATCCCAAGGTCCATACAAGTTAAATAGAACTGCCAATTGCCAACAACAATTCCATTATAAACAAAACCTTAGAAATGGTTTTGTGTATGACAAACTTGACGCCAGTGAGATTTTCATCGGCAAGATTATTGGTTAATCCAATGAGACTGACAATAACGTCGATTAAGAAACAGCGTAACCACTTTATGAACACGTACTGGAATATCTGGATCCTCCCTCGACTCCTCTAGTCCTGCTTGAAGAAATCGTTCTCTGCAAACAATCAAACAAACCAAGCAAATCTCAGAGCTTGTTCACCTATCTCAAACACAAAGTGCGTTCTAGTAATCATACTTGTAGTCCAGACTTTCGATGGGACATAAATTGGCACCGACGATGGCCACATGAGATGTGAAGTTCGTGATAGAGCATAGCGATGGCGATGATGTGAGGAGTGTTCGCGTGAGGGACTCGAGCTCCGGAAACCCGCTAATTGAATTTGACGACATCGCTATAGAGTCCTCAACTCCGTAGAACGAGAGAGAGAGAGAGAGAGAGAAAGGAAAACAAAGTTGCATGCTTCACCTTCTCTAGTTGTGGTTTTAGGGATTTTACGTAAATGAAGAGAAGAATCGGGGAAAACAAAAAAGGCTAGCTAGTTTAGGAGATGATGGGTTGGGTATAATTTTGCCAACACCGACGTTTTATTTAACAAAACGTTGCGGTTTCTATTTCGTAACATTTTATTGATAAAATGTTGTAAAAATTGTTACAAATTTGCGACGTTTTTATAAAACGTCATGAAAAATTCAAACTTTTCGTGAATTTTTTAAACGTCACGAAAAGTCTTCACAATCCGTGAAGTTTTATGAATAAAACATCGCAGATTGTGTTAATTTTTTGTAGTGAAATACGATCATGTTGTAGTTACCATAGAGGAGTAAAAAGATTTAAGCATGCTAACAACTAATGAAGTGATTTGATTCCGTTATTCTCATAAAGATAGGATGGACATATATAATAGCAACATACTTGAAAGTTCTTTCTAATGCAAGTTGTAGCTATCCCAACAAAAATAAATAGCCAATTTTAGTGAATTAAGCCAAAAAAAAGGCTCCTTCAAAATGGGTCATTGTGAAAATCCTTTAAAGGTGAAAGAGAAGGTGGAGGAGAATAGTATAGTGACAATAATCAACATTCAAAAGGAGTTGAGAAAGGTGAAAAATTTAAGCTCAAGGCAATGTTACTACTATAAAAGGTATTGTCATATAGAAAGATATTTCTGTTTTAATAAAAATAAGCTAAATTTGTTGAATAAAAGGAATTGGATGAAGCTGAAAGTCTATTTCTTGAATGTGATTCTCATAAATAATGTGTTTGATATTGTGATATGTAGATAGTGGTTGTAGTGTGTAAATGATAGGTCAACTTGTTTTTTTCATTAGTCTAGATAAGTTAATAAATAGTCAGAGTGCTGTAATGGTTCGAAAGACTTAAGGAAAAGGTATTGATAAGATAAATCCATATGGTTTAGATTATATTGAAATGTATTTTATATACCTGATATTGATTCAAACTTATTGAGTGTAGTTAAATTTCTTTTAGAAGGATTTTAACTTATCTTTGAAAACTCAACTTGTTATGTCAACAAGGATAAGTCTAAGTAGCGTCTTCTATTTGAGGTTCAAATAACTAAGAATAAACTATTTGCTTAATGTCAACACTATTGTGTCAAATTTGCATTAAATGTGACTTTGTATGACGAAAACTGGCTTTGATAGGATATTTATGAATTTGCATTAAATGTGACTTTGTATGATGAAAACTGGCTTTGATAGGATAGATATGGACTTTTAAATTTCAAAAGGTTAAACATGCTGCATGAACAATATTTGGTGACTAGTTTGCCTTTGATAAATTATGTTGAAGATGTTTCTGAAAGTTGTTAACTAGAAAACAACATTGAGATTCTTTTCCTAAAAGGCAGTCAAAAAGAGCCACATCATTGGATAAGTTAATATATGCAGATGTAGGTTATGATTACTTTATTTTGTATGTTAACCATTTTAATCAATTTGCTTGGATCTATTTTATTAAGGAAAATTTAGATGCATTATTGCTTTTAAAACTTCAAATCATTTATTGAAAAGAAAAGTGGATATCCCATGAAAGAGTTGTAGATTGACTATCGAAAATTTTATCAGAAGACTTTGACTAACTTTATATGAAACTGGCATTCAAAGACAACTGACTACTAGCAGCACTCCACAACAAAATGAAGCCATATAGTGAAAGAATAGGAATATTATGAAGATGGTAAAAAGCATGCTCAAATTTAAGGATTTTCCGAAGAGTTTTTGGGCAGAAGTAATATACATAGCAACTTATATTCTCAATTAGAGTCCTCCAATGACATTATGTCACTAAGCACCTTTTGAAGCATGATACTAATGGAAGCCTAATGTAACTACCTTAAAGTTTTTGGTTTTTTTTATGTGCATATTTCTTCTAAAAATGGAACAACGCATTAAAAAAAAGTGAAATGTATTTTTATGGGATATGGTAATAAAACTAAAGACATCGATAATATAGTCCTCTTACTATAAAGTTACTAATTAGTTGAGATCTTGTATTTAATGACAAAAATACTAAAAAATGGGATGAGAAATACTATTTTTAGTATCTTTTTAGAATATTATTGAGGAGAAAATCTATTACTGAATGGTGATGACTCCAATCCTTCTGTGACACATACCAATCAAGTCACTTAATTTATCAAGTCCAATACATTCTAAATCTTCTTCCTCTTCAGAAACTCGAACATTAAAACAGAGGAGCTTGACAAGCCTTTATGCAGCAAAGATAGATATGTCAGATTGTGCGAGTATAAGAGTCAAGTTCATTTAAAGAAGCTATGAAATTTAATAATTTACATATTACTATAGATGAAGAAATGAAGGCCTCAGAGAGAAATAAAGCATGAGAGCTGATTACTCTTCCAAATAGAGAAAAAATTATTGGACTAAAGTGGATTTATAAGATAAAATAATAATCATATAAGTCATTCCAAAAATACAATGCTAGGTTAGTTGCTCGAGGTTATATACAACATGAGGTTATTGAATATGACGCTACATTTACTACAGTTACAAGGTTTGATACTCTACACACTTTTTTAGCTTTACTAGCATGAAAAAAATGGAATTTCTAGCAATTTGAAGTGAAGTTCACTTTTCTTAGTGGTGTTTTAAATGAAAAATGTAAATAAAACAACCAAAAGGTTGTAAAGTGGTAGGTCAAATGAATAAAGTATACTATTGAATGAAAGTATTATTTACCTAAAACAAGCTTCATAAGCTTGGTATAAGTGGATCAATAATCATTTCAACTCATGTGAATTTCAACAAAGTACAAGTGAGTCTACTTTATATGTTAAGACTAGAAGTGATGATAAATTGTTAATTGTTTGTCTTTATATGGATTACTTGATTTGTATTAAAAGAAATGCTTTATTAATGATTGATTTTAGGAAACTTACAACTTTTGAATTTAAAATGAATGATATAGGGGATGATGAAATACTTTTTTGGATTAGAAGTGAAACAAAGGGAATTCTCTTTTCAAAAGAAAGATATGTTAATGATCTTCTAATAAGGTTAAAGTTACATAAAGAAGAATATTTGGATCCATTTAATTATGAATCATATGGAACTTATTAATTTTTTTGTTAGGTAAGATGATCAAATTACCATTTAGTGGAAAGAGAGAGTACGACATTGAGTTACTAGCTTGTATATTCAGATGTATATGGACCTATATCTATTTACATTATAGGTGCATACTCATATTTCATTACATTCATGGATGATCATGCTAGAGATTTTATGTGTATTTAATGAAAAAAAGCCTGAATCATTTTAAAAGTATAAACAAATTAAACTTAAGGTTAAGAAATAAACTAGTAAGAGTACTAAGACATTTAGATATAATCAAGTGGTGAGTATTTAGACTACAAGTTTTTTGGTTACTTAAAAGAGAGAGGAATTATCTCAAAATGGACTCCACTTAGAACTTCACATCATAATAGAGTATTTTAAAGGAGAAATCATAGTCTATTAGATATGGTATATTCCATGATGAATCATGCAATACTTCTTATCTTCTTTTGGGGATATGCCCTTAAAATTGTTGCTTATCTTCTAAACAGAGTTCCATCCAAATTGATTAACACGACATCATATAAGATATAAGATAGTAATAGACCAAAGTTATTATACCTAAAGATTGGAGGATGTGATGCTTATATAAAGTATGCAGCATATGATAAACTTCAAGCTAAGTTAAATAAATATAAATTTGTAGGGTATTCAAAAGAGAGTATCAAATATTAATTTTACCAATTTCTTGAGCAAAAAGTGTTTGTCTTAATACATATTATATTAATAGAAAGATAATTTATTCTTAAGTAAAGTAGTGGGAGTTAGGTAGAACGTACAGAAGTTCACGAACCAAAAAATTACTTCTAGGTGAAATAAGAACCTCATGTTGACATATATGATGTATAATCAAGGGTTCAAGAGATACATAGTATGGAGAACATTAATAAGATATATAGTCTTCCCACTAGATTAGACCTACAAATCGAAAAGGGGAAAGACCATGTATTGCTCATGGATGATAAGCCTACTAGTTTTAAAGAAGCAATGTCTAACATTGGTTCTTTAAAATTTTATGAAGCTATTATATTTGAAATGGAATCTATTTATACTAACCAAGTACGAACATTGATGAATGCTCTTGATCATACTATAACAATTAGATGCTCGTGAATTTTTAAGAGAAAAATTGATATGAATGGTAATGTACATAATTATAAAATAAGGCTAGTGAATAAAGGGTACAAATGAAGGAGTTAATTTTGATGAAAGCTTTTCACCAGTAACTATGTTAAAGTCCATAAAGATCTTATTGACTATAGTTGCATATCATAATTATAACATTTGACAATTGAATGTCAAAAAAAACATTTCTTAATGGGAATTTAGTTAAAGATGTGTATACGATACAACCTAAAGGGTTTAATTCTAAGAGGTTTCTAATAAAGTATGTAAGTTGTAAAAGTCTATTTATAGACTTAAGCAAGCATCATGACATTGGAAAATTCATTTCTTTGAGACAATCAAACAGTTTGTTAAAAAAATTATAGATGAACCATATGTCTATAAGAATGTTAGTGGGACTATAGTCATCTTCTTGGTGTTATGTAGATGACATATTACTTATTGAAAATAACATAATTATACTCCAATATATAAAGATTTAGTTATCTAAAAACTTCTCCATAATTTTGGGAATAAATATCTGTAAAGATATAACAAAGAGATTAATTGTTTTTATCTCAATCCATATATGTATACAAAGTACTAAAATGGTTTAGCATAGAAAAATCTAAAAGGGGATTCTTACCTATATCATAGATGATTTTGCTATCATAGAGTATATGTCTAATGGCAAAGGAAGAAAGAGATAACATAGTTTGTATTCCTTATGCTTAAGCCATTTGATCAATTATGTATATGATGATATATACTAGATAAGACGTCTCTTATACTTCAAGAATAACAAGTAGATTTTAATCTAATCTTGGTGATAGTCACTGGATAACTGCTAAAAAAAATATTAAAATACTTGAGAAGAACTAACGATCCTTTTTTAGTCTATAAAGGATTTAAACTAAAAGTTTAGAGGTATTCATATATGAGTTTCCCATTCAATCCTAATGATAGCAGATCATAGTCAGGATACATCTTCACTTTGTATGATGATGTGGTAGGTTAGAAAAGTTCAAAACAACTAATTATCATTAATTCTATGACTAAGGGAGATCATATCTAAGTGTCAAAAGTGACAAAAGATTCAATTTTAATTGAGAAATTCATCATCAAACTTGGAGTAGTCCTTAGCATTATTGAGCCAATAGTATTATGCTATGATAATAGTGGAAACATTATATAGGAAAAGTAACCATACTCTCATTAATGGTCCAAATATCTATTCAGGAAGTTTTACTTAATTAGGGAGACAGTGGAGTATAAAAATATTTCATTGAGCTAGTTCCCACTGGGGACAATATTGCATTGAGCAAGCCTTTGGTGACGATTAAGTGACATTGTCATCATATGGTAAGCTTTTTGCAATGCTTTTTTGAAATTGTCACAAAATGCTTATCTTTTGGTGACAGTTTAGTAATATCATCACCAAAGGGTAATCTTTTGATGATGATTTTAGTAATCGTCATGAAATGCATGACCTTTGGTGACGATTTCATAAGTAACAAAATAACTCTCTTATTTATACTTATGAATTCACTAACTTTAACTTGATCATTTTGTAATTGACCATCAAATTGATAAAAACCAAATTAAATATTATTAACAATGATTCTAAGTGTAAAAATAAATTTAGCTAACAACAATGTTAAATCATTCCAATAGTTTAAAATATAAAATAAAAATTAATTAATATTAAATATATTTACACTTTTTATTTTTCTTTTTTAAATTAAACGATTCGACAAATTTATATGGTGTCATAAAATTTTAAAATAGTTTTAACATGAAGTTTGTAATATAATGATATATGATTGTTACAGAAAAACAATAATTCATGATATAAGGTAAGTAATTTAATATAATGATATATAGTAAGTAATATAAGATTTTAATTAGAACTTTAACAATTTTTACAAAAAGATATAATTATTTTTCTAGATTCCAAGATACATGAGACTCGGTAGGTAAGGTAAATGAGTTCCTTATGTTTGTAATTCCAAAAAGGCTCCTAGCACATTCAAAGGCATCAATTGAAACTGACAAAGATCTCCCCCAGTAGTTAGTTTGTTGACAACCTCTTCTAATAACTTCTTGGCTTTAACTAAACTGGCAGAAGATACATTGAATGATTTCCCAGATGTAGTATAGAATAGTGAATTAGATGAATCGTACGTGCCATACATTTAACCTAAGGAACACAGTATGGAACAATCACAATTTCTTCACAATCCTTTGAAAAATTAAATTCCAAAAAGTAAAAAAGCTAAATGAAACGGTATAAAGAACCCAAATTCGAACATACGAATACCCAATTGAATGAGTCCATCATTGTCACAATGAAAAAACATAGTTTTCACAATCAACGATTGTTTCAAAACTACCTATTTACCTATTCCTATACGAACGATCGGGACATCGCCACTGTCTCCATTTTCATCTACATTCTTTTGAAGATTCGAACAAGCTTTACATAACACATAGAACATATAATCATACGTTCATCTAATAGCTTCTCAGTAAAAAATGAGATATAGATAATAAAGAAAGAGAGCTAATTCGAATGATACTAACAACTTTGAAGAAGAAGATCGACCATTGAAGGCAATCTTTGGTGAGCAGATTTGTTGTTCATCGATTTGTTCTTCAACAGGGAGAATTTTGCCAGATACCTTCCATAGAAGCTTATATTTGCTATCAAAAACTATCTTCCAAGTTGACATTTTTTGATGAATTTATGTTAACGGTTTTATTCTGAAAATAGAAAAGAAATTAAAACAGGTCATCGATATAATCACTATAAAAGTAGAGTTTACAATTGAATAAGGAAATGAAAAATTATATGGAGTTATATGCTATTAACAAAACATATATAGAAGAAGCAAAGATCATTGGAACTTAATTTTTTATCTAGCCAAAAATCCCCTGCACAAGCATATTCTAAGTTTGCCACTCACCCTTAAGGGTTAATAAAACCCAGAGCGCATGCCACAAATGTTCTTTTCATATTTGATACACTTCTAAGATTATTAATGGACATTAATAAGTCAGTATAACTGGTTGAAGTTGAGTTTATAACCTATTCACCTATGAAAAGAAAGTTTCTATTACACATATAATCAGTACTTTTATACATTGTCTATTTCAAAAGTAAGTCACAACATACATAAATACACTACCAAATTATACAAAATATACCATATAAATTTTAAGTCTTCTATAATCAAATCTAATACAAAGATGCTTATCAATCAAGGTAAAGTTCACTACTTATCTTTATAGTTATGATCAATCCATGCATTAATTTTGAATGTGGGTATAAATATAAAGCATTATTTCTTACTAAAAGCATCAGTAAGAGATAACATCTTAAACATGAACTTATAACAAACAATAGAAACATTGTAAATAATAAGAAATGCTGAGGAAATGACTTTGGAGATCTTGGATATTCATTCACGCATACAAATATCCCACTTCTCCATAAATTTGTTCCATATTAATTTTGTGATCTATTAACTAAGGCAACTTGATGAAAACTAAATTAAAAATAGAAAAATAAAACACTAATTAATCTCAGACATGATTCCTTTCATTAGCAGCATATCCATATACCCTCTAGGGACATAATCATTGAAACATTTCTTAACAGTGATTCTTAAGAAATTTGAAAAAGAAGAAAAATAACAATTTCATTGCTTTTAAATTTGAAAAGAAAAACAACAATACATTTGAAAAAAATAAGAACATTAACTATCGGGTTCTAAAGGACATAGGCTCCCCTTCATTTCATTGCTTTGAAAAAGTAATGAAAATGTCCCCCATTTGTAAAGACAAGCAAGGTTTGCATTCATTAAAATGAAGTCCAACACACTATGTATACTTATTGTGGAAATGAATTCCCTAGAAAACGGCCCTCGTATGGAGAAAAAAATGAAGATGCATACCAGTGATGAAGACGAAGACTCACACCGGAGATGAAGATGGACACCAAAGATGAAGATGAAGCTGGGAACTCAAATACCGAATTGAAAGAGAATTAATCAAACCTACGAAGAGGAATATAGGATGAAAATGACGATTTATGTCCTATCTTTATGTAATTAGGTTTTCAATTTCATAAAATAACGTGGTTTTGGCTTCACCTTTAGCGACTAATAAAAAAACATCGTGAATAGGTCAAAATTTATAAAACTTTTAATTTTTATCTTTTAAAATATATGATTTGACAATTTTATATAGTGTTCCCAAAATTTTCAAACAATTTTAACATGAAGTTTGTAATTATCATTATATTTTAACGTATTCTTTATCAATTCTATTTATATATTTTATATAATATTTAATTTCCATTTTTGATTATATTGCATTAGTTTTATAATTCTTTTCCTTCTGGTGCGAAGGCATAGAGACATATTATGGAATGAATGTCTCAAGAAAATTTGAATAATTTGTGTGATTATTGGTTCTCTCCCAAAGTTTAGGTTTGTTTGCTTTCCCTTCACATTTGTTTCCATTAATCTTGTTAAAAGATTTAATAACTACCTAATCTTTTTTTCTTTATTTAGAAAAAATGTGAGAAGGTAAAGGTCAATAGAGAAAAAATGAAAACACCCAAGAGTCCAAATCATTTGTAGTCGTCCGAAATGAATATGTAAAATCTTTGTTTACAAGTTATAATTGCATCAATAAACATTATATTATTTATTATGCCTTGTATTTTCTTTTATAAAACAGAGTGGGAAGGAACTAAATGAACAAGAGTTGGATAAAATCACACTATACAATGTCACTCACTATAAGGCAGGTCAAGGGTAGATATTAGAAGCAAAAAATAACTATATAAGTATAAAAATTTGGTTAAATTTTAAGTTTATTTATTTATGTAATAATAATATTTTCATTGAATATTGGTTTTGTTTTTAATTTTAGAATAAGATGCAAGAGTTATTACAGAAATCAATGTCTAAGGGAAATGAGGTAAATGTAAAAGACATTTGCAATACCATGCTTGGTATATGTTCTGGTTATATCAAAGTTCTTGGCTTAGGTCCTAAACCAAATGTTTCAACCTTATCAACATCTACATACATTCAACATCTTCAAGAGGAAAACAAGACGTTTAAGGCTGAATTACATCAAACTCGAGAAAAGTTAGCCAAGCATGATAAGTACCTCAGAAAAATACTTGGCCAAGATCATAATCGCAGTGAAAATGAACGTGAATGGTATTAATAACATCTTTTATAATTTTTTCTTTTAATTCCTATATGTATTATAATTTAAATTTAAAATTTTTTATTACAAGAAACTTGCAAATTATTGACGAAAAATTCCCTACGAACAAAAACTTCATAGTAAATTAGGGACAAAAATTGTTTTTCATAGGTAAAATTTTCAAAAAAAGGTATTTTGTGATTAAAAAATCCTTCGTTAAAAGAGGATGGAATTTTACTAGCAAACGTTACTAACAAAATTTAGCAACATGATAGTAAAAGTTTTCGTAAAAATAGGTGCCAATGGTTCTAAGTAAAAATTGCATACAAAATTTACTAACAGAAAAAATTTTCGTAGGAAAAATCCCTACAGAAAGGTGATTTTGTAGGTAATTTCCCAAAAAAAATATATTTCCATAGGGAATTTCTTGACGAAAATATATTTCCATAGGGAATTTCCCTACAGAAAGGTTTTTCCGTAGGTACACTACCTACAAAATCACATTTCCCTAAATTGCTCCCATCGTCGCCTACCATCTGCCACCATCATCCTAAGAAATGATAATCTGAGGTAATGTAATCTCTGAGAAGCTCACAACCTCCCGAAATCATGACCTGACACGATCAAACAAAAAAGTGTAACTTTACAGCCTCACCAAGTAAATCTCTTTGCACCCTTATCTCATCGAAAGTTAGCTTCTTTTTCCTTTATGAACTTTTAACCTTTTGATCTTTTGGTTTGCTTTGTTCTATCTTGTTCACAGTCTCTTTATATATCCATTTTTGTTGATTTATAAATTGTGAAATTGCATCCATTTTTTGAATTTTTTGCCATTGAATTTGGATTATGAAGTTCATTAAATGGATTCCATCTCTCTTCTGCATAATGTTATTAAGTTTGGAAATTTTGTGGGTTTTTATTTGTTTGGGCATTGATGAGATGTGAACAATTCTTAGTGAGGATCCAGTTACTTGAAATGTAACATTTCATGACATGTTTGTTGTTAAGGAGTAGGATAGGCACTGGTTTGATCTATGAATCTATAAATGCAAAAAAACTACAACCAAAAATATAATTAAGGACAGGAGAGCATGTTGCACTTGCATCTCATTCTTTTTTCTATTCTTTAATAATCCATAGGTTTTGAGAGCATGTTATTTAAGTTTGCCATGTCTTCCTGCTATCTCTTTCTCTGTCATTTTGTTTTGCTCTAAGTGCTTTCCTTCTATTATAATCTTGAGCTCGTTAGCCAGGGTTTGGATTTGGGTAAGTTATGATCTTTCATGATAATTTGATGATTTAATAACCATAAAAAATTTAACTGTGCCGATGGGTACATTACATAAAAGGAATTGTCATATTCTTAAAATTCCAAGCTTCTTGTTTAAACATTATTAGTAGTTTAATTTTCTACTTCAAATATTACTGTGAACCAAGAACGCAAAGTTTATGAAATTTAATATTGTTTAGCAATGTATATGTATACAAGTTTTTTTTTGGCCTTTTCATTTTACATTTTTAAAGATTTAATTTGAAAATCTTAAGACTATATATCACATTTAGCTTTTAAAATAAAATGATAAAAATTAAGAGGAAAGTAACTTTATGAAGTTAGTTACTTTATACTAAGATTAATTAATTACTTTATACTAAGATTAAATTAATGCATTTGCTTTTACATTCAAAGGACATAGCATATATAGTTTACTATAATGGCATCATTACCCTTGTAATGAAAGAATACTATTAATTATCTTATAGAATCTAATTTTGGTCTTTTTTAATAGATTAAACCTTTCATTTTGTGAATCGATTCTCGACCCTAAGTCTCAAATTGACCTTTACATAACACTTTCAGTGCTTGGATTAGCAAAATGATTCTCACCTTTATTGTAATTAGCACATCAACAATTGTTTTTAATTCAATCCTACCGATTGTATAAAGCTCAATTTGATGAATCATAATAGTTTTTCCTCTCTTTCAATAATGACTATATGATTTTATTTTTTTCATATAGCCGTTGCTTTATTGATTGGTTGAGTGAAGTTAATTCCTTTTTAGTTAGATTATGTTGGTTGTTGTCAGGGACTTGTTATAGCTTTTATCCTAGGCATTTTTGTTTTAGTCAGTTGTGCTACTTCATTCTTATTTTGTTGGTTTATTTGACTAGTTGTAGGCTTTTACAATATCTGATAAAATTGCAGAAATATTTTGACAAGGTTACAACTTTTATGGGTATTTTCTACTGGGCATTATCTGTTGTACTTGTTGTCTTCACCACCCCTGTTTTGGGCATATCTCTCTACTGTGTGTTCATTTCTCTATTTCTATAGTATAAAGTTACTCACTTTGTTTTCTTTTTTTCAAATTTATTTATTTTAATGTATGTGTTTATTCATGTTAATCATTGAAAGGGGTTTGCATTTAATGTTTCTAAAGCATGATTTAGCTCTTGGATGTATAGATGATTAACACCCAATGGTATCATTAATCTTAAGTTTTTGGAGGGAGTTTAAGCTTTTATTGACTATGCATGTTCTCAACTTGCATATATGGATGGTCTAAAAATCAAATGTCCATGTAAAAAGTGCAAACATATTGGTTTTCTTCCTATTAATGAAGTGAATTTTCATTTGTTAAGATAAGGGTTTATTCCAAATTATTTTGAGTGGACATGACATGGGGAGCTATTAATTTGTAGCACCTTAAGGGGTAATGAAGTAAACTTGTCAATAAATGTAGATGGGTTTGAAGGAGGACTAGATTTACAACAAATAATATGGCTGCAACTGAAAATCCTTACACCGAAATGATTTATGACATAGCCAGTTATACCTTTCAGGCAAATATAGAAAATCTTGAAGAAGAACTAAACCCAAGTGCAAATTTTTTTTTGACATACTAAAATCAACTAACCAAGAATTATGGCCAAATTGTGAGAATATGACTTAGTTATCTTCAATTGCTCAAATATTGAACATAAAGTCTAAAGGGCATATTTCTGATCAAAGTTTGGGTAAAATTCTTTTTTGGTATAATGAATCATGGCCTCTTGAACATAAAATGGTTGATAATTTTTATAATATAAAGAAACTTATTAGGGGTCTTGGTTTTCCAATTGAGAAAATTAATTGTTGCAATTTAGGATGTATGTTGTTTTGGGGAGATGATGTGGAATTACAATAATGCAAATTTTGTGGTCAATCTAGGTTCAAACTAAAAAAGCATACCATGAAGCAGAAATTAGTACCTTAGAAGCGGATTTATTATTTCTTGCTAACTCCGAGATTTCAAAGACTATATACCTCTGATGTTACTGCATCTCACCTGAGATGGCGTAATGAACTTGAACTGAAAGATGGAATAATAAGCCATCCATCGGATGCTCTCAGATGAAAACGTTTTAATAATATCGATTCTGAGTTTGCAGCTAAAAGCCAAAATGTTAGATTGGGATTGTCAATAGATGGATTCCATCCTTTTGGTCAATCCAGCCAACAATATTCATCATGGACAATCACAATTACTCCTTATAATTTGCCTTTATGTATGTGTATGAATGAGGCATATATGTTTTTAATGGTGACTGTTCCAGGGCTTACGAATCCAAAGCATAAAATTCATGTATTCTTATAACCATTGGTATTTGAATTGTTTCATCTTTAGGAATTTGGTGTGGAGATATATGATGTATCTCTTAAGCAAAACTTTTTGTTGAGAGCTGCTTTGATATGGACTATTATTGATTTCCCTGTGCATGCTATATTGTTTGGATGGAAAACAGTAGGAAAATTGGCTTGCCCTATTATGGCAATGATTTTAATGCATTTTATCTTCTTAGCGACCACAGGAATTTTCTTCCTCAAAATCATCCATTTAGATGCAACAAACAAAAGTTCGTTAATAATAGGATAGTACAAACAACTCCTCCCCCTCATAAAGCTAATGAAGAGATATTGTAGGAGATTGATGAGTTAGGGTTGCTAAAAGTTACAGAACTTGAAGCTGAAGAAGTTAATAGAAGCATTAGTAAAAACTTAGGTTAGAGAATACGAAGTATCTTTTGAGATTTGCCATATTGGAAAACTAATTTAATACGTCATAATCTAAATGTGATGCTTATTAAAAAAATATTTTTGACAATTTGATCAACACCATAATGAACATTGAAGGCAGACAAAGTACAATG
>JAOTJB010000007.1:6130389-6141143 GCA_027123815.1 Erythroxylum minutifolium | reverse complement strand
ATGTGTATTAGGTTTTGTATGTACAGACTGTACACTTGTTGTATACACTTTCAGATTTTGAGTAATGAAAGAGGAAGTATTTTGATTTTTAAAAAAAATCTTGTGATTTACATTTACTGGTATTATTGTTTAAATGTGTGTGATGCCATGTGGAGTTCTATAGTAATTGTACGTAGCGCTCTCTTATCTTAGGATATGTGTCGGAATGACCTACCGGCGTCCCGATGCGTACCCTAGGGTAATGGGGTGTTACAGTATTTCAATCCAATTCATGCATTATCAAAATACCATAAAAATATCATCAAAACCACTTACTTGGTTCAACTCAAATTCTAACAATGAAGTTCTCGATGGATGAAGAAAACTAAGGATAACAGAATAAACACTCTCTAAATAATGAAATTCTTACTTCGAGGTAAGATTCAAAAGCAAATTTCTCAACAGATGTAACTTGGTGTTTTCGATGTTGGACAAAACCGAATGGAGAACAACATAAGCTGCAGAATTGGTTTTTGCTTCATCTACGTGGCTATTGTGCTTGTCTCACATCTGTCACTTATCACCACACACACACACAAGCCATTTGGCTTACGCGTATGTCGCCACGTGTTATCATGCATGTAAGCCATTTGTCACATCTCTAAGCTACCACATGTCACGATATTATTGGTCCATTTATCAATATTTTTTGTCCAAAAATACTCCAAATTTTAGAAAATTGCCTAAAATTTACCAAAAATTTCGAAATAATACTAATAGTCTCTAAATAAATTTTTAACGCAAATAATTCACAATCAACATTTTAATTGTATTTTAAACAATTAATAATACCCGAAAAATGTCAATGAATGCATGTACAATTATTTTAATGTGTCCCAAAATAAATATTCTCATGTGTGTGAATATACTATGATGCATGAGCACGAAATGCACTTCTAATTTCTCACTGTACTCTCAATTCACTCTTTTGGAGTCTAACCCCGAACATGGGATATCACAACTATCATCTGGATCTAACTAAAAACTAGCATCTGAATACCCCTGAACTCTTAGTCTAGCTCCTCTATAAACCAAAAATTTTTTTTAGTTTTTTTAAGTACTTTAAGATGCTTTCACAGCTCTCTAGTGACCATCACTAGAATTGGTTTAAAACCTGCTTGTTATGCTCGAAGCATAAGAGAGACCTAGTCTAGTACATAACATTGCATATATGATTGATCTAATTTTCTAAGCATATGAAACACAATCTATTTTATCTCTCTCTTCTTATGTCTTAGATACTCTGTGAAAGAGAAATTCCATATGACATGGATAAAATTTTCTCTTGGAATTCTCCATGTTAATCCTCTTTAACACTTTGTATATATATATGGATTAGGATGTCAACCATCCTCTTTGATATATCTTTATAAATCTTTATTACTAGAATAGAGGTTGCTTCTCTCATATCCTTCATAGAGAAGTTCTTAGTTAACCAAATCTTTACATATTAGAGCATTGGTATGTCATTTCCAATTAGTAGTATATGATCTATATATAACACTAGGAAGATGACTGCATTCCTACTAACCTTCTTATAGACACATGATTCATCAATATTTTATACAAAACCAAACACTTTGATTGTCTCATCAAATCAGATATTCCAACTCCGGGATGCTTACTTCAATCCATAAATGGATTTTTGAAGCTTGTATACCTTTTTCTCATCATTGAATATGAAACCATTGGGTTATGTTATGTACACATTCTTAGTTAGGTTTCCATTAAGGAAAGTTGTTTTCACATCCATTTTCGATATCTCATAATTATAATGATCAGCAATGGCCAGGAGTATCCTAATGGATTTAAGCATAGCTAATGGGCTAAATGTTTCATCATAGTCAATTCCTTATCTTTGATGATAACCTTTAGCTACAAGCCTAGCTTTATAAGTAACTATATTACCATCCATGTTGGTTTTCTTCTTGAAAACCTATTTGCACCCTACAGGTTTTATCCCTTTGGGTGGGTCAACCAAAGTCCATACTTAGTTTTCATACATGGAATCATTTTAGATTCCATGGTTTGAAGTCATTTTTCAGATTTTGAACTCTTCAGAACTTCTTCATAGGTAGTGGGCTCATCATCTTCTATAAGCAATATGTAATTATGTTTACTTATGAGAAATCCATATCTCTCTAAAACATGACATATCTTACTTGACCTACAAACTTCTTGTGTATCAGAAGATTAAACCATTGTTTCATCATTATGAACAACATTCTCAGGTTCAGGCAGTTAATTTGCATCTGTTTGAGCACCTTGAACTTACATAAGTTTAATTTTGCTCCTATTGTCTTCTTTTAGAAGAAACTCTTTCCTTAAAAATACCACATGCTTTAAAATAAACACCTTTTGTTCCAAAATATTATAGAACTGATATCCTATCGTTTCTTTAGTATATCCTACAAATAGACACTTGTCAAATTTAGCTTCTATATTATCTAATTGAATTCTCTTCACACAAGCTAGACAACCCTAAACTTCCATCTGAAAAATATAAGGTTTCTTGTTAGTCCACATCTCATATGGACTAACATCAACTGACTTTGAAGGGACTCTATTTAACACATAAACAACAGTCTCAAGTGCATATCTGTAAAAGGATTTTGGAAGATCTGTTTAGTCCATCATTGACCGCACCATGTCCAAAAAGATTTGATTTCTCCTTTTTACCATACCATTGCAACGTGTAAGGTGGAGTCCGGTAAGATATTATCCCATTATCTCTTAGATAACTTAGAAACTTTTGGCTTAAGTATTTATCACCTCGTTCTGATTGAAGTGTTTTAATACTTCTGCCCAACTGTTTCCCTACTTCATTTTTTAATTCTTTAAACTTTTTAAAGGCCTCAGATTTGTATCTCAATAGATTCAAATACCCATATCATGAATAATCATAGATGAAGATAATGAAATATATGAAACCACCTTTGACATGTATGAAACATCTAAATATATTCAGTCCAATACACCAGTAGTTTGTTCATCCTTTCCCTTAAAGGGTAACTTTGTCATCTTGCCTAATAAGCAAGGTTAACATGTTTCATATGATTCATAATCAAAAGAATGACCCTAAACTACCACACTTGTATAGTTTAGCCATGCATCTCTCACTTATATAGCCAAGGTGATAATACCATAAGTAAGATGATTTCTCATTATCTCGTTTTTATCTTTTAGTGTCATTGATATTTAAAATTGGATTAGACATATCTAATATCTATATGCCATTACATACCGTACCTATAGCATAAAGCATTCCATTAAAACTAATAGAACAACCATTATTACTAAAATTTAAATGGAAAATAACTTTATTAAGACTAAAAACTTAAATAATGTTTTTAGTCAATAAAAGTACATAAAAACAATCATCTAATTATATTACAAGCCCACTAGGGAGTGTCAACACATATGTTCTGATGGCTAATGCAGCAACTCTTGCTCTATTTCTCATGCGTAGGTCCGACTCTCCCTTATTAAGTTGTCTCCTATTCTTGATGCCCTGCATATTAGTACATATATGTGACCACAACTGGTATCCAATACCCATATGTTATTATTAGAAATAGTATTAATATCGATAATAAACACACTTGACGTATGTGGGGCATATGATGCCTTCTTCTGCTTTAGTGGCTCCAAATAGGCCTTACAGTTCCTCTTCCAATGGCCATCCTTACTATAGTGGAAGCATGATACCTTAGGGGCAGTCTCCTTAGCTTTCTTCTTAGCCACACCTCCTTTAGCCTTATGGACTTCTTCTTTTTTTGGTTCTTCCTCCTTGAACTAGAATAGTCCACCAGCATCATAGCCTTACTCTCCTTATAGATAGATGGCTCAACTATTTTAAGTAAGTTGATCAGTTAATGAATTGTTTTGAATATTTGGTTCATCCGATAGTTAAGAACAAACTGTGAATAACTATCAGTCAAACTAGTTAGAATTAAGTTCATACTAAATTCATAATCCATTAAAAAACCTAAGGAGGCCAACCTCTCAATATAACCATTCATCTTCAGTGAATATGGCACTGAAGATATCCCCTTAGCCATCCTGGAGCAGAAGAGCAACCTCGAGATCTTGAACCTTTTGGACCTAGCTTGCTCATCAAATAGCTCTCTCAGATGATAGATTATGGTATTTGCATCTATAGCATCATGTTGCTTTTGCAATTCCGGTGACATAATGGCCGGCATTATACATCTAACCATCTCATTATCATTGAGATGCTTTTTATATGCCCTATGATCACTATTAGAAGCATCAACAGTAGGGGGATCGGTAAGTGGTTCTTCCAAGACATAACCTAGTTTCTATAACTTGAGAACCATTCTCAAGTTCCTAAGCCAGTCTAGAAAGTTGGGTCCAGTCAACTTATTAGCTTCCATAAATGAGCGTAGGTTCACACTAATGATCATGATGTCGATTCTTGCGACCTAATGTCAAAGAGAGAAATAGTGTTAGCCTGTACATAAATGCATGTCAATTAGGACTTTAATAACATGCAATATCGCTCCCACTATTTTCTCATGAACCCATAACCCTTTATACAAATTCGAGAGAACTTGTATAGAAATTTGCTAGTGGGTCGATATCTAATAGTCCTAAGAATGACCTTAGGTTTTCCCAACAAGTCACTTTAGGTCAATCGGTAGGTATCGATCACACCAACTGCATTTATAATTTAGCTATCGAATTTAATGTTATCAACAGTTGATTTGTGCACTCACATTAGGCTATCATCTCTTAATGCATGTGCACTACCTAACTTCACCTCTGTCCACATTGACCTTAGTTTTGCCCAACAAATCAATGCTTCTAATTAAAACCAACTCATTAATCCGAAAATCATATATCCATGGATTGAATATATTCGTATAGAGTGGGCTTTGGTTTGCCCAATAACCCTAACTCTAAAAGAACTCTAGTTCTCACTATATTAATGGAGGGCGTTACTTTTAATATTCTAGGTGAGAGATTTCTACTTAAGTCTCAACTAACTAGGATGTGACAATTTATGGATCAAATTAAACACATAATTTTTGGTTGTGTGTATTTATGCATCAAATTAAACATGTAAGTTTTGATTATGACAATTTATGGATCCTAAAATTTGGAAATCGATTCAACTCTTGAATCGAATTCCTTACTAATTCTAGTCTCGGTGAAATTTAATTTTAAACATCATTTTGATTTGAATTTAATATTAATAAAATTAAATTAAACTCCAATTTCCAAAAATTTATTCAAAAATTAATACACCTTAAAATTAATTATTTGATGTCAAAATTAAACACTTTAATTTTGTCATATAAGCCATTTTCTAGTCATACCAGAAAATTTAATGCTCCACCTAAATTAATTCAAAATTAATTTCCCAAAATTTCCAAAACATCAAATCATAATTCTATGCATCTCTATGTCATTTCAAGTTCATCAAATTAATTTTGGAATCACCCAAAATCATCAAGATAACCGAAACTACACCTAGACACATAAAAATGACAAATTTGACACCTAAAATTTTTTCAAAATTTTAATTTTGAGTAAATTCATTTTGGCATGCCTAAGACATCAAAATAACATAGTTTTATCACATAAAAATATTTTTAAGGTTTTAGAATCAAAGCATAAATATACAAAATTATCAAACAAAATAGTTCCATCAATTTCAACAAGACTAACTAGGTCTTACCTAATAAGCAAGATTCACATGTGTCATATGATTCACAATCCCTAAACCATGACACTTGTATAGTTTAGTGATACATCTCTCATATCTTAGATCCCCATCTAAAACTATTTTACTTATTCCTCGCATCTTCAATGCATATGACCTATTAGGTTCCCGATTATACTGGCTACTTAAATTAACACTTAATTCAAGCAAGTTATGAGCGGTATCTAACAATACATCATGACCCCCAATTGACTAGAAAGTTAATGGTTTAACTACGAACCCTTTTTTAGCCAATGTTCTCATGAAATTCATCCTTTCACCATTTATACCCCACTTGGTTCAGAGTATGGTTAAAGTGTCAACCCCCTACTAAACTGACTATGTCACATCTAGCCCAAGTGATGTTAGTTCCTGTCCCAGAGGCTCATTAATCAATTAGGTATGTCACTAAAGATTATCTTCATGACATTTTCACTCAGGTCAGAGATTACCAAGTAATGACCCCAAAAGAGGTCGTGGGTATCATCCCCTTTTATTAAAAGTAATGAATCTTTTATTGGATACTTAATCACCTTCGAATACCTCAAGTTGTACCCAATCACCACCCTATGCTCAACCTCTAAGAGGCAACGAGTAATGCAGTCAAAGTGTAGGATTAGTATCCAATATAACCTTGAGCACCACATGTCTAAGGATATTTGCATCATTGCTATAATGAGACTATCAATGACACTAAAATAGATTATCCATAAGATTGTCTCATGACAGGTCATCCAATATACTTAATACTCTTAGTAAGCATCCACATGTTAACTCTAAACAACTCATGCTTACAACTTATGAGATCTATTGCTTGATCTAATCAAGGAGTAG
The DNA here is from genome assembly GCA_027123815.1 of Erythroxylum minutifolium. NCBI lineage: Eukaryota > Viridiplantae > Streptophyta > Magnoliopsida > Malpighiales > Erythroxylaceae > Erythroxylum > Erythroxylum minutifolium. The sequence continues at coordinate 6,134,542 of JAOTJB010000007.1, read as the reverse complement.
AACATGTACTAGTCTGTTCGGATTATTAATGTCCTGTCTCATTAATCCTATGACCAGGGATAATTTAGATACTAACATAATTACAGATGATAGGAATCTCATTATCATTATCTCATCATGATTTCCTTCATGTTGTGTAATGTATCAAGGACTTCATCTATTTGAATTAAGATCTCTATCAATTCATAAAGAACATGAACATTAAATTATCAAAAGAAACCTTTTTATTAATCAAAAAGATTTTTACAGTAAGTGCTAAAGGTGATTGCCTTTAGAGCACTTCCCTAACATATAGGAACTATATGGAGACTATGAATGAAACTGGTTTGCCTAACATAATTGGTACTATTATGAAGATAATTTTGGGAAGTTATTGAAAGTTGCTCAAGAAGAATTATATCCAAGGTGGTTAAAATTCTCACGACTATCTTTTATTGTGAAATCGTTACATTTAAAGGTCTATAATAAATGGACTAATAAGTCTTTTGATATGTTAATTAACTTGCTTAATTATACATTTCCTATTGGACACAAATTGCCCAAATCTTATTATGATTCAAAGAAATTGTTAAGGTGGATTAGGATATATATCAATACATGTTTGTAAGTATGATTATGCTATATTCTAGAAGGCCGGTAAAGATCTTGAAGACTGTCCCATTTTTGGTACATCAAGGTGGTGAGTGGATGATGGGAGAGGGAAAAAGATGCCGCATAAAATATTGTGATACTTTCCTATTAAACCACAACTACAAAGGCTCTTTATGTCAAAAAAACCAAAGAGATGAGGTGGCATAAAGAGAAACTCATTGATGAAAACAATTTGCGTAATCCAGCAGACTCAATGGCATGGAAAGTCTTTTAAGTAAAGTTTCCATAATTTCAAGGATTGTTGTAATTTTCGACTTGGTTTAGCCTTAGATGGACATAATCCTTTTGGTAATATGAGTAATTCTTACAACACGTGATCGATAATTCTAAAGCCATATAATTTACTTCTATAGAAGTGTATGAAGGTGCCTTTTATGTTATTACTTTTACTTATTCCAAGACCTAGTGCTCTTAGGATATCGATGTATACATGTAACCATTAATTGATGACTTAAACCATCTAAGGGAGGTTGGATTAGAAACTTTTGACATTGTTGAAGGTGAAGCATCCACATTGTTGAAGGTGAAGCATCCATAATGCATGTAACTATTTTGTGGATTATAAATGTTTTTCTATCTTATGGAATTTGTCTTACTAGAGCACTAAAGGTTATATGGCCTATCTTTCGTGTAACTATCAAACTTATTCAATGAGGCTACAAAATAAAATATGTTATATGGGACATCGTCGTTACTTAGAACATAGGCATAGATGGCGAAGAAGCAAATTGTTTAATGGAAAAGTATAATTAGGTGAAGCTCCTTTGCACTTTTTTAGTGATGATGTGGTTTACCAGCTATCACATTTGAGTGGCATTACACCTTAAAAACAACTGAGTAATTGCCTTATTTAAAGGAATTACTATTGAGACATAATCTTGATGTGATACAATATTTGTGAGAATATTTTAGGAACTATGATGGGAATTGATGGAAAATCGAAAGACACAATTAAGGCTACATTAAACTTGGAAGACATTAATAGAAGAAAAGATTTTCATTTGAAATGAAGAGATGATGGGTCATACATTCTCCTACCTGCTTTTTACAACATGTCAAAAAAGGAGAAGCAAGCTTTTTGTCAATTTCTTAAATCATTCAAGTTCCCTAATGGGTATGCATCTAATATAGGTCATTGTGTAAATGTTAAAGAGGGAAAAGTATCAGGGTTGAAAAATCATAATTGTCATATACTTCTACAATGATTACTTCCTATTGGAATACGTAGGTGTTTATTGAAGGATATGTCCATAACTTTAGGTAACTTGGGTGAGTTTTTTAAGCAATTATGTTACAAAACACTTCAATTTGAAGAGTTTGAGAAAATGAATAAAGATGTAGCTTTGACTTTATATAAGCTTGAATTAGTATTCCTCTATCTTTTTCTGATGTTATGGTGCATTTGGCGATTCAGTTACCATACGAAGCAAAACTATATGGACTATTTCAATTTTGATGAATGTCCCCATTGAAATGTATTCTATATTAACTTTTACTTTTTTAAAAACATTATTAGTTATTAAAAATTGTTAATGCTTTATATTTTGTTTAGGTTTTTATGCTCTCTTGAGCATTATGTGTATGTAATAAAGCTTGACTTGAAGGGTCTATTGCAGAGGTTTATATACTAAATGAATGTTTGAAATTTTTTTTGATGTACTTAAATGATATCAAGACAAGATTTAATAGACAATAATGTAATTTTTATTTTGATTAAGATGGTGGCTTGTCAGTTTTCTCCCAAAAAGTTAGGCCACTTAGTGTCAAAAAATATATGGAACTAACTAAAGAAGAATTTGAAATTGTCCATAAGTATATTTTGAACAATTACGAGGAAGTCGATATATATATGGAGTATGTATATTACTTTTCATTTAAAATTTCATATTTAAAATTTATTATTCAATCTATATTTCTTGATCTTTAATTACATTTTTAAATAAAGAGCATAAAGATTCCATTTGAAGCAAAGGGATTGTTAATGTTGAAGAAAAATATAAGATTAAGTTCTTATTATGGTTTAGGACTCGAGTAAGTTATCTATTGCTAGAATATTATGAACTTATGACAATTTGTATCTAAGATTAACTTCTAATTATATTTTTTCTGACAAATGATAGAGTTACATAACCGTAACATACAAGAGGCAACAACAACATTATATTCTTTGGTGTATGGGCCTCATATGTGTGGGAAACAATATACAGGTTGTGTTGTTAGTAGAGTTAGATTGCACATACACGATCAAGACAGTCGACTTAGAAGCCAAAATTGTGGGGTTGTAGCTGAGGATATTATGATGATGATTTTATTGACTTTTATGATGTCATCTCTGGTATAATAGAGTTGCATTATATCAAGGATAAAATGGTTGGTCTATTTAAGTGCAAACGGTTTAGTATTGGTGACATAAAACTTAATGTCAATATTACTAACATCAATTTTAGTAAGAAATGGTATAATAATGACCCTTTTTCCCTGTAAGTCAAGTGAAGTAAGTATTCTACCTTAACGATAGTGTATTAGGTAGTAACTAGAAGGTTTTTCAAAAGTTTCAACACTAAAATCTCTTCGATTTTTGTGAAAGGGATAATGGCCTAATGAGTGAGGATGGTGATGAAGTATATCAAAAGATTGAATTGGAGCTAAATAACAAAGCCATTAAAATAGAAGATGCAGATATATCATCATTCCATAGGAGAGATGTAGATCCCAATATAGTACAAGTGGATGATGTACAAGCCATTCTTGTCATAGAAAGAGATGAAGACTATATTAAGGATCAACTATATGAAAATGACGATACTTTGGCCAAATATAATAGTGATGAAGATTCGAATCATAATCTAATTAATGATGATGATTTTCGAGACCTTTAATCATGATGATTAAAGGTAACAAAAGTGTTGTTTATATTTTTTGAAATGTATTGTTGATGTTTGAGTTATGTTAATGTATATTAATGATGATTCACTTATTTTAATGCGTATTGTTGATTTTTCTTGATATCTACATATAATAATAATGTTGAAATAAGCAAACATAAACTAACCTTTTGAAACAAACACATCTATACTATTTCATCTCATTTCATTTAGTTAATACAAAAATATCTAAAGACAAAATATGTTAGTGTTTAACATGTGTTTACGCAGAATGTTTTGAGTTATATTTATGTGGAATGTTGATGTTTGAGTTATATTAATAAGGAATATTGATGTTTGAGTTATGTTAATGTGGAATGTTGATGTTTGAGTTATGTTTATGTGACTTGTTGATGTTTTAGTTTTTTATGCGTATTATTGATATTTAAGTTACGTTAATAAGAAATGTTCATATTTGAGATAAGTTTTGTGGAATGTTGATGTCTAACTTATGTTTGAGTTATGTTTATGCGTATTGTTCATGTTTGACTTATGTTTATACGTACTGTTGATATTTGAGTTATATATATATTCAACATAATGGCATCTAGTAGAAACAAGGGAAAGAAGGTGGCAAC
>JAOTJB010000007.1:6088420-6100338 GCA_027123815.1 Erythroxylum minutifolium | reverse complement strand
ATGTCCCAAAAGTTATAATTGGTACCTTCTCTCTATTTGATCATGATATGCATGTATTGATAGATCCTGGTTCCACTTTTTCATACATTTGCACTAGGGTAGTGTTTGATAGGATGTTATTAATAGATCAACTAGCATATAATATACATATGACTAGTCCATTAGTGTTAAGCAAGTTTTAATCTTACAAAACCCTTAATATTATGTAAGCGCATGGGTTGTAGCGTAGTATATGAGATGTTGAACCCATTAGGAATTAGAGAACTAATCAAATCCTATTTTGTCTAAAGCCTAAAAGTGTAATTAAAATGAAAATAAAAACTAAACAGAAAAGTAAACAATCGAACATAGAGTGATTGAAATGAGAATTCTAAATTGATGTAAGAAATCAAATTTGAGCACTACTAGTTGACAATTGAAATTCAAACAAGGAAGATTAACAAATTATGAGAAAGGGGATTTATCCTATCATCAATGCTAACTTGGTCACTTTTGTGTTAATGCAATGTCGATCCTAGACTTTTAAATAGTGAATTAGTCTCTTTCGAGTTGCAGCCACTAAACCCTAAATCATAAACCCTAATTAAGTTGAGTTACCAAACATGTAATCTTTCAACTAAGAAAACAACCCACAACCTAATTAGTTCTTAAGGGTTCCAATAAACAACCGGGTTCTCAAATGAGATCTCTCTCTGTATAATTACTAATTTGATTATTTTTTTGGTATACTAGATTGTTTAACTTTCCTTAACCAACCTAATCATTTTGCATTTGGTTCACTATCTTGATTTATTACTGAAGCATACAATCACAACAAATAATCATAACACCCAGCATCATTAACAACAAAAATAACTAGATTAAAATTAAATCAAGTATAAATCCCTAAAATAAGTTAGAACATTCTTAAACCAACGTTCACATCACCAATTCCATCTCATACATCAAATGAACAAAATAAAATATGGAAAGAAGAAAAGATAACTTGGGAGGATTGGACGTTGAAGCAGCAATAAAAGCTTCAACTTCTCTCTCTTCCTTCTTCCGCTTCCTTAGCTTTTCCCAAAGTGGCAAATGGAGGCTGTCCCATTTAGGTCATTTCTCTTGTCTTATATAGTCCTTTACTAATTGGGGTAAAAACTAAGTTCTACCTAGGCTCAAAAGTCCAAAATAACTCGCAAAAAATTATGTTTGGGAGGTCGGTCCATATTTGTCATCGCACAGGCTACGAATCATCTTCCGTCAAGATCATGGCCCTGGGTCATCCACCAGGCTTCCTATAAATCTTCTCCATTCTTCGATATCTAATCTCAAACACTAACAAACACATCAAAGCACCTCAAACATACAAAATTAAAGGTTAATAGCATGTTTTAACCCTCTTAACATTCAAAACACAAATGTTTAACCAACTAACACAATTTTAAACCAAAACGTGCATGAATTAATTAATTAACAACTGAAAAAAACTAAAATGCCTACTAAAACATCATGCAACCTACAACTATCAACACCCCCACACTTGAAATTTTTCTTCTCTTTAAGCAAAAACAAAACAAACAAAATATAAACACACCAAACAACAACACACACATGCAATAATGGTACAATCATTTGAACTTCACAAAACAAATTTAACTACAAACACAATCCTTTAAGTTGTTCTAACCTATTAACTTATGAAATCTATGTCTAAGTACTTCGGACAAAATATACATACTAATTAAGACTTTTTGTCAAATTAATTCACTCCTATCACTCACAAACACACATTGGTAATTAGTTAGTCAATCAAAATTATAACTATCATTAAGTAGCTTTTCATGAGAAGTCATGCTATTCACAAAGATTAGTAGGATTTATTAAACAACACACTATTTTGCTAATTTTCATTAATATGAACCTAGCATTTTGATGCGAAGGAAAATATTTGTGATGAATGTCTCTCGGTTACTTAACTAGGTCATGTTTTTAATAAGTGTCTTGGTTGGAATGTCATTATAGTCTTTTGACACAGAGGTAAACATTTGTGATGAATTTCCCTCGATTACTCAGCTATATCACATTCTCAACTAGCTACTAGTTCTATTCATAACATGATTTGTTTCAAAAAGGGCTAACAGGGTAATTATTTATTAAATAAAAAAACACATTTCTTTTATAAATATTTTCCTGCCTACCTCATTTCTTTAGCTAATCATTCTCATGAAAAACACTAATATGCTACTTATTCAATAGACCTAAAATTATAATTGAATGCGTCAAATTCCTAGGGTGAACAAACTATCATCATATCCTAATTAACATGCATATTTAACTAAATACACCTAGGAAACTAATTTTACAAGTAAAAAATCTTAGTAACCTAAATACTATGCTCAAAACTAAATCAAGTCCGATAAGTCCTAGCTATTGACACATTCACACGAATCACATTATGCAAACCTAAACAAAACTAACATATCATGTGAAAAATTCACAATCAAAATAAAAACATATAATGCATATAACGTGACCCTCCCAACACTTAGACAATACATTTTTCTTAATGTGAGAAGGACAAATAACTTGCAAGGTGGGAATCAAAATAAAATAATACGAAAATATGAGAAAAAAATAAAGACAAATGAAAATATAAGGGTTAGAGCATAAAGACCTGTCTTTGCGAATGAGGTGGTGATGATGATGGTGCTGGAGTTGGGATCTCCATGCCTTAAGCAACGAAGTACTTATAGATGCCTCGATTGTCTTCACGTTGGTGTCTTTTCCCTTAGCTATCTTCGTTAACACCTTTGTGTTTTCTGCGATAGCTTTGTAGTGTTTGAAATTGCTTCTAGTACCTTCTCCCATCCAGCTATCTCTTCCTCTCCTGACTCTTCGCTGGTTGATTCCTCTTCTTCTTACGATGGCGCTGAGCTCAAATTGGCCTGTCTTGCCCTAGTCTTAACATGAGATTTTAGGTTGATGTCTCAAAGTTCCATATCGTGGGACTTCAAGATTTCAGCTGTCGTCAAGTGATAAGTGTTAAGGAACTTAAGATGATGGACAGTTAGTCTATCACAATTAACATTATAATATTCCACAATAGCCCTAATCAAATGCCATATTCCTAGATTATTGCTTCTTTTTCTCAGAGTAACAATGATAGCATTAAAGATGTGGGTGGAGGTGCAAAATTGGAAGTTATGATCCATGCACCATAATATGAAAAGTTTCTTCGTTGAACACTTGTTGCTTTCGATTTTGTTAAACATAGTTTGACACATAAACTTATGTAAAAGAAAGTGTTTGGGACTATGAATTATGCTATTGTAGGCATTTTTAGCATCAAAATTCTCCAGCTCAGTCAGCTCGGTCCAAAAATGTATAGGATGGAAGTCATCATGTTGGTCTGCTATAGTTGATTCCAAAAATCCCCCGATTTCTCACAAAATTTCATAGTTCACCTCATATGGTTAACCCCACAATGAAACTATAGATCCTTAGGGTTACTAAGCTCATATTGGAGGGAGGTGAAGAATTCTATGGTGAGTTCTTCGTATATGACATAATTAAAGTGCATAAAGTTTGCCCAGTGAACTCTTCCCCCTAGTGTTCAACCCATTATCTCAAAACAATGCTTTCTAATAAGTTAAAATACAAATATTGAGCACAATAATTTTTTAAGTCCGATGGTTTGGAAGGGTTTATCTTCCTCTTCTGAGTAAATCTGGAAAGGTACTCTGTACTTTACAGCCTAATTCCTTTGTCTGCAGCCCAACACTTAAACTTTGCATTTTAGTTGAGCGTGCTTGATCATTTGCTTAATTCTCGATCCAGTAGGAAGGAGAGTTGTAAAAATTTAAAGAGAGATAAAGACTTTAAGGATGGTTATAGAAAGAAGTGAGAGGGAATTGGCTTCTTAATTTCAAAGAGAGACTTAGAGAATGATATGTGTAGGAAAATTGAGGGTGAGTGTAAATATATAGGTTAGGGGCATAGGAGGCGTAAAATTGGGAGAAAAATGCATAAGAATAATATGTTCCCTAATTGCCTCACCGAAGGCCACAATCCTGGCCCAACTTCGAAATTCCTACATTATTTCCTGATTTTTGCTTCTTTCCCTCATTTCACTCTCAAGGTCCCTTCACAACTTATAATTGCATCATCACCTCATTGTTTTGCCTTCCAAACCATTCCCTTCGATTACAAAAATGAAATAACTAATTCTAAAATTCCAAAAAAATCATCTAACTACTAAAAGTGCTAATTTATGGTCATTAGCTTGACCTTTCATCCTAGCAAGTGCTTTCAATTCTCCAAAAGGAAAGAAATTACTTCCTTTTCCTTCGGGATCACTCCATCAAGATACAATTTGCAACAATGACTATTCACCATAAAGATTTCTTTGTTTACATTTTCCAATTCGAGGGCTTCGTAGGTAAAGACTTAGGTGACTGTAAACGATCCACTCCATTGCAGCTTAAGTTTTCCTGAGAATAGTCTCAACCTCGAATTGTATAGCAAAACTGTATCTCCCACTTTTAATTCCTTCTATTTAAGATGAGAGTTGTGCCATCTCCTAACTTCTCATTATAAAGTTTGGCGTTTTAGTATGCTTTGCAACAAAACTCTTTAAGGTCATTTAGTTGCAGAAGTCATTTCTCACCTGCTTGCTTCCAATCAATATTTAAAAACTTCAATGCCTATTATGCTCGATGTTCTAGTTCCACAGGTAAATGACAAGCTTTAACATATATGAGTCAGAAGGGTGTTATTCCGATAGATGCTTTAAAGGTGATTAGATAAGCTTATAAGGCATCATCTAGCATCATCTAGCTTTAATGCCCAGTCCTTCCTAGAACTATTCACCGTCTTTTCTAGAATTCTTTTGATTCTTGATTCATGACTTCCAATCATCCACTAGTTTGCGATGATAAAGAGTGGCAACTTAATGGTGGACTCTATATTTAGGAGAGTATCAAAAGATCTGTTACAAAAAATGCATTCCTCATCGTTTATTATTGTTTGTGGCACTCCAAATCAATTGAATATCCACTTGATGAATTTCTATGCAACTTTCTTATCATTAGTTGGAGATTCCACATCTTCGGCCTAGTGAGGTAAATAGTCCACTCCCACAAAAATGTATGTGTTTCCTATGGAGGATAGGAAAGGACCCATGAAATCAATGCCCCACACATCAAAGACTTCGACTTCCAAGATGTTGGATAAAGGCATCTCATCTTTTTTGGAGATGTTACCCACTCTCTGATAACAACCACGTTGTGCCACAAAAGCTTGAGCACACTTAAATAGATATGGCCAATAGAATCAACACTTGAGTACTCAAGTTGTTGTTTTGTTTGCTCCATAATGAACAGCATACTGTGCTTCGTGATATTGTGTTAATATATCCAACATCCCATCCTCCAGCACATGAGGCATAAGTTTTATATAGGATTGGCTCATCACATAAATATCGGCTGCACTCATGCAAGAATCATTTTCTCTATTGATATGACAAGTCAGAAGGGATCTTACCACTGATGAAAAAGTTTGTGATATCTATGAACTATGTTGTCGAGAAGCAATAGGGTTTCATCAAGGAATTATTTGTTGATATCATCATTTATCTCATATTTCCCTCTTTCCAGACATGATAAATAGTCCAAGACCACATTCTCTGCTCCCTTCTTATCCCTTACTTTTATGTCAAACTCTTATAAGAGTAACACCTATCAAATAAGTCTCGACTTTACATCCTTCTTGACAAACCAATATTTAAACGTAACGTGATCGGTAAATACGATTACTTTAAAGCCCAAAAGGTATTAACGAAAATTATCACATGCATACATTAGTGCAAGTAATTCTTTTTCCATAGTGGTGTAGTTCAGTTGAGGTCCTGCAAATGTCTTGCTTGCGTAGTAATCACATGCAAGTCTTTATCCTTTCTTTGACCCAACATGCAGGCTATACTTTGGTCGCTTGCATCTCACATAACCTCCAATGGGAGTGTCCAATCGGGTGGTGCTAAAATTGGGGCTGATGTTAGTGCCTCCTTTAATTTATTGAATGAAGATGAATAATTATTATTAAAAAGAAAAGGCAAATCCTTGACTAATAAGTTTGTCAAGGGTTGTGCAATCTGTAAAAAATCCTTAATGAAGTAACCATAAAACTCAGTATGGCCTAGGAATGCCCACATGCCTTTGACATTGATTAGAGGTGGAAGTTTTTCTATAACCTCTATCTTCGCTCTATCCACTTCAAATCTTTGGTGCGAAATTTTGTGCCTGAGCACTATCCCCTCCTACACCATAAAGTGGAACTTCTCCCAATTCAACACTAAATTTGATTCTTCTCATCTTTGGAGCACATTGTCTAAATTGGTTAGAAACTTCTCAAAAGAGTCTCCAAAGACAAAGAAATCATCCATAAAGACTTCCATAATATCTTCAATCATGTCTACAAAGATAGACATCATGCACCTTTAAAATGTAGCTAGGGCATTGCATAACCTGAACGACATCTGTCTATATTTAAAGGCACCATAAGCACATGTGAATGTGTTCATTTCTTGATCTTTAGGGTAGACGAATATCTAATTGTACCCCGAGCAACTATCTAAGAAGCAGTAGGAGTGACCCGCCACTCTTTCTATCATTTGATCTACAAATGGGAGAGGGAAATGGTCCTTTTTAGTCACCTTGTTGAGGTTGTGATAGTCTATATACACTCTTCATCCTGTGACTGTTCTTTTCGAAATTAATTCTCTACTTTCACTTTCCATTATGGCCATTCCATCCTTCTTTGGTAAACATTATACCGGTTTGAACCATTCGCTATCAGATATAAGGTATATGATACCTACATTAAAAAGCTTTACTACCTCCTTTTTTACTACTTTTTTTATGTGAGAGTTTAACCTACGTTGACGTTCCCTTACAGCTCTGCTTCCTTCTTCAAGGTTTATCCTATACATACACATATTTGTGTTTATACCTTAAATGTTGAATATTTTCTATCCCATAGCCTTCATCCTCTTCCTAACAGTCTCAACCACCCTACTTTCTTATTCCCTATCTAATTAATTGGAAATAGTAGAGTTTGACCTTTACTTAGGTATATTGGAGATGTGTGGGTAAAGGTTTAAGCTCTAAGGTTGGTGGTTTATCTGTAGATGGTGGCATGGGTGCCTCAATTCATAATAATATTTCCTGATGGGTTTGAACACTTGGCTCCCTCATTTCAACTTCTCTTTCAGACTCAGCTTTGCTCGCCTTTTTAGCTTAATTGTTTGTCTTCACTTTTAATGATTTAACTTCTATAAAGTAGCTTCTTACTTGCTCTTGTACACTTTCACCTGTAATGTCAATCTTCATGTAAGCACTACTTTCCTTCAGATTCTTCAATGCCTTGTTCATATTAAACTCCACTTGATCTTTACCAATTCAAATGGTTAATTTACCTTCATGAACATCAATCTCTGCTTTACTTATGTTCATGAAAGGGCTTCCAATAATTAGTGGATAGTTCTTGTCTTCTTCGAAATCAAGAACAACAAAGTCCACAGGAATAATGAACCTGTCCACTTGTATCAAAATATCTTCCACCACTCCAAATGATCTTTTAATAAATTGATCTGCCAATTAAATTAGCATCACAATTGGCTTAACCTCACCAAGCCCCAATTTTCAAAATATCGAAAAAGGCATAAGATTAATGCTTGCTCCTAAATCACATAGGCACTTTGCAAACTCAAATTCACCAACCACATAGGGTATTATGAAAATCCTTGGATCCATTAGCTTAGAAGGCATTTAATTGGTGACTATGGAACTACAACTACCAGTTAAGGTTAGCATTTGGTTCTCATCCCAAGTATGTTTATTCAATAATATGTCCTTCAAAAACTTGGCATACCTAGGCATATGTTCTAAAACCTGAACAAATGAAAGATTTATTTGCAAATTCTTCAATTTCTCTAGGAACTTCACAAATTGTGAATCTAACTTGCTCTTATAGAATCATTAGGGGTATGGAATTTTGGATGGATAAGGCAAAGGGGTAACATATAAAGGGTATTCACTCATGTCCTCATCTTTCTCCTTTTCCTTGTCTTTCTCTGCATAGTAGGTTCCACTTTTTAGCTTTATGGGTTATCCGAGTTCCTTCATGCTTCGCAATGTAATTGCTTATAGTTTCTCCCTTGGGCTTAATTCCATATTGCTTGGTGGAAGTGGTAGGTTGCATAATGTTTTTAGAGGGTGTGTATTTAGTTGTTAAATTGAACAATTAGTGCATTTCTAGGTTAGGATTGTGTTATTTAGTTAGATATTTGTGTTTTGAGTGTTTTAAGGGTTAAAGCACGCTATTAGGCTTTAATGTTATGTGTTTGAGGTACTTTGATGTGTTTGTTAGTATTTTAGGTCAAATATTGAAGAACAAAGGAGATTCGGAGAAGCTCAAAGCAAAATCTAAGGCCACGATTATGACAGAAGCCTGATGGAGGTGCCATGATTATGGCCTCAGCTACCACGATTATAAAAGAAGCAAAAATTAGTGCCACAATAGAAGACACAGATAGCCTTTCGAACTTAAGTTTTCAAGGGACTTTTCAGACTTTTTAGGTGTGGGAAATCACAAGGTTTACCCTAAATGAAAAATACTATATAAAGAAAGAGAAATGACCTAAAAAGGATCTCCAACCTCGACCATTAGGAGAAAGATCCAAGGAGAGAGGAAGAAGAAGAGAGAAGGAGGAGAAAGGAAGAAGGGGTTACTGTGCTACCATCTTCCCAATCGATTCTAACCCTTCCAAGTGACTTTCATTTCATCTTTATTTCTTTTAAATTTATAAGATGGAATTGTCAGTGATGGATTTAGGTTTGATAATGATTTTTTAAACTTCTTTAGGGATTTGTTCTTGAATCAATGTTAATGTGATTTCTTTTGATGTTAATATATTACGTGTCGTAATTATTTGTTGTATTTGTATGCTCCGATAATAAATCAAGAGAGTGAACCAATAGCAAAATGATTAGATTAGGTAATAAAAGTTAAACAATCTAATAGATTGTTCAAATAATCAAATTGGGAATTTAGATGAAGAGAGATCTCGTGTGAGGACCCCGTTATCTATTAAAGGGCTTAAGATCTGATTGTACTTGTGGGTTTTTTATTAATTGAGAGATTTCAAATTCCATAGTTCAATTAGGGGTTATGATTTAGGGTTTAATGATTATAACTCGAGAGAGATTAATCTATCCTTCGAAAGTCTAAGACTGATACCATATTAACTCAAAAGTAATCATGTTAGCATTTGATGATAGGATAAATCCTCTTTCTTATAATCGGCTAATCTTCCTTGTGTGATTTTCATTGTTAATTTGGTGGTGCTCAATTTAATTTTCTTGTGTGTTAATTTTACATTTTAATTCCAATTAATCATCTTCACATATTTACATTTCTGTGCAGTTTTTATTTTCTTTTTAATATCTCCTTAGGCCTTAGATGAATTAGAATTAGATTAGTTAAACAACTCATCGAGGCATCGACACCTCATATACTACACCTATGACATGAGCATGTGTAGTCTTTTAAGGGTTTTAAATGGATAAAAACTTGCCTCAATACTTGGGAGGCTTCTAACACTTTGTTTAGACAATGCATTTACCAATTGGCTCATTTGAACCTCCAAATTGTGGATGGACAAGGCATGGTTCTTTGTTATTTGTTCAATTCATCCTTCCAACCTCTTGTGAGTGTCATCCATGTTTTTGAACTTGTCCAAAGTTTTATCTAATTTAGAGTTTGTGGAATTGGGCTTTTCCTATTGAAATCAAAGTGGCCTCTGAGGTCAGAATTGACCTCTTGCATTATTTGACCAAGAGAAGTTTAGATGTTTCCTCCATCCCAGATTATACATGTTTTAGTATGAGTTGTTACCCCTTCTTGACCAAACTGTGTTCCCATGTAATTAAGTTGCTCCGGCTCATGATTTTGCATTAGAAATCATGGTGGTCTTATCCACAGAGCTCAAATCTCTGTTGAATTACTTTAATAGTAGCTAAAGACAAGGATTTCATGTTATTCAACTGTCAGGTTAAGTTGTCAATCTTAGCTTACATTTCCATTATTGGGTCAACACCTATGGCTCCCTTTTCCTCTCGGAGGGTTCTATGTTGTATGCTCTTGTCTATCATCCAAAGACAATTGTTAATTGACATTTCCTCTAACAAATCCTCTGCTTCTTCAACCGTCTTCTTTGTTAAAGATCCACCAGATGCCATATTTATAGTGCCTCGTGTGGATGGCTTAACACCATTATAGAAGGTTTACAATAGGAATTCCTTTGCTAGGCTATGATGTGCGCAGCTCCTTTGTAAATCCTTATACCATTCCTAAGCCTCATAAAGTGACTCTCATCACTTTATTGTAAATTTGTGATTTCCTTTATCAATTTTGTAGTCTTTATGAAAGGGAAGTACTTATATAGGAATGCATGCACCAACTGTAACTAAGGTATGAAATTTATGGGATTTACCAAATGATACCATGCCTTAGCTTTATCCCTTAGCACAAAGGGGAAGAGCCTCATCCTAATGACATCTTCCTACATTCCATGATATCAAAAGGTATCACATATTTCTATTAAATTTACTATATACACATCAAGTTCCTTATTAGTCAACCTATAGAATTACACATTTGTTTGCAACATGTTCAGTAAGCCAGGCTTAATTTCAAATAAAGCTGCTTGAACCAACGATCGAGTCATTGCCTTGATATACAGTGTTAAACCCTAGTTTTATGAATTCCATAAAGGTTTGCAGCTGGTTTCCTTAGTTTTCTCCTTGATCAAATTCTTAGTGAAATTCCTCCTCCATATGTTCTTCAATTTCTTCTTCATAGTAGCTTGCTCATCAAATTTCTCGTTCCAAATAGGTGATGTCAAGTGCTAAGGTTTCGACGATCTAACTTGAACTTTGAATAACTCTTATATTCATATAACTATAATGACACAAGAGGGGCAAAAATTCCTTAGACTAAAGGAATCCAACTAATTTTAACTAACTCCCCGGTAGCGGAACCAAAAATTTGTTAAGTTTTATTCTTATAAAACCATCAATATTTCACAAGCTTATGGGTCGTAGTATAGTATATGAGGTTTCGAACATACGAGAAATCAGTGAACTAATCGAATCTTAATTTGTCTAAGGTCTTAAAGTGTAATTAAAATGAAAATAAAAACTAAATAGAAAAGTAAACAATCGAATATGGAGTGATCGAAATGAGAATTCTAAATTAATACAAGAAATCAAATTTGAGCACCACCAATTGACAATTGAAATTCAAACAAGGAAGATTAACAAATTATGAGAAAAGGGATTTATGCTATCATCAATGTTAACTTAGTCATTCTTGTGTTAATGCAGTGTCGGTCCTAGACTTTCAAAGGATGGATTAGTCTCTCTCGATTTATAATCACTAAACATTAAACCATAAACCCTAATTAAGTTGAGTTACAAAAAATGTAATCTCTCAATTAACAAAAAAACCCATAACCTAATTAGTTCTTAAACGTTTTAATAAACAACCGGGTCCTCACACGAGACCTCTCTCAATATAATTACCGATTTGAATATTTGTGTGGTCTATTAGATCTTTCAACTCTCAATAACCAACCTAATAATTTTTCATTTGGTTCACTCTTTCAATTTATTTATTACCAAAGCATGCAATTACAAAAAATAATCACAACACCCGACATAAATAACAACAAAAGTAGCTAGATTAATATTAAATTAAGTATAAATCCCTAAAAGAAGTTAAAAATTCCTTAAACCAAGGTTCATCATCATCAATTCCATCTCATACATCAAATGAATGAAATAAAAGATGGAAAGAAGAAAAGATAACTTGGGAGGACT
>JAOTJB010000007.1:6071496-6088320 GCA_027123815.1 Erythroxylum minutifolium | reverse complement strand
ATTAAACTATAACTAATTAAAATATAATTATTCATTAATTAAAATATAATTATTTAGTAATTAAAATATTGTAATAAATAAATAAATTAAAATATAATTATGAATTAAAATATTATAATTAATTAAGTAATTACAAAATAACTAATTAAAAATAACTATTCATTAAATAAATAAATAATTAATTAAAATAAAAATATTAATTAATTAAAATATTGTAATTAATAAATTAATTAAAATATAATTATTAATTAAAATATTATAATTAATTAAGTAATTACAAAATAATTAATTAAATTATTATTATTATTTAATTACATTACATTATATTTAATTAAGATATTATTATTCATTAATTAAAATATTGTAATTAATTAATAATTACAATTTAATTATTAATTAATTAATGCATTTGTACTAAATTAATTAATTACAATATAATTACTTAAATTATTATGATTATTTAATTACATTACATTATATTTAATTAAAATATAATTATGCATTAATTTAAATATTATAATTAATTAATTAATTATAATATAATTAATTAAATTATTATTATTACTTAATATATTTGAGAGATGTATTTTGTTTTAGGTTTTAAGGGGAGGGTATTTTTGATATTTCACCAACGTCTTTGGTTTCTGTCTCCGTCCTCTTATTTCTGTGCCACAGTCATGGAAGTCACAAGAATTTAATGTCCCTGTCTCCGGAGTCGGGACAAGATTAAGTAGAGACAGCAACCAAATAGGTTGAGAGACAGGACTTTTGTGTCTCTGTCATCCGTCTCCATCCTTGGAGACACTAATCAAACACTACGTTATTGTTGTTTTGAAAAATTAAAAAGAATTTCATTAATTAGTGGATGCTCTTGTACAGTCAAGGACTAGCTCAATAGGAATAAGCTACTGCTGATACAATTTAAACGTGTCCCATGATCCGGAGTTCCTTTGTTCATCTAAAGTTATATTTGGTTGGGTGATTATTAAAGTTTTATTTAATTGAATGTAAAGTTTTTAAATGAATGAAATGAAATGAAGTGGTTTATAATAGAATGAAATGTAAATAGATGTAATATTAGAAAGTTGTTATTTGCAAAATATGGAAGAGTTCCTAATGTAATATAGTGAAATACTATTTAGAAGAAGGGTTTATGTATAGTGAAATATTATTTCGAAGAATGGTTTATATATAATGAAATATTGTTTATTATTTTACATTTTATCCTAAACTCCCTAAATCGAAAGTTTTTCATTTTTATTGTTTAGGAGGAAATGAGATATAAGATGAAACCCTCATTTTCTATCTTATCCCATTTCATTCCATTATAAACCCTCTTTCTCAAACAATGGAATAATATTAAATAGATGTAATATTAGAAACTTGTTGTTTGAGAGGGATGAAAAGGCTCATAATGTAATATAGTGAAATGTTGTCTGGAAGAAGAGTTTATAATGTAATATAGTAAAAAGTTGTTTATCATTTTATATTCTATCCTAAACTCCCCCAAACAATAATTTTCTAATATTACATCTATTTATATTTCATTTTATTATAAATCTTACGTCTAATTAAACAAAGCCTAAGAGTTAAGACCACTCATTCAAAGAATTCGTTTAAGGTTATAAGAAAAGATAGTTTATGAAGACTTATGTAATCTGTCTTCATTCCTCCTAATGGCTTCAACCTTTGAAAGACTTCATTTCTCCTATTGCATTTTGGAAATTCCAGAGATGTTTTTATTGCATGGTGTAGGAGCGACTAATGTTTAGATGCGAAAATAAGTTCTTGCTCTCCTTACCACTAATCTAGTAAAAGTTCTAGGCATATGATATGCTCTTCCATTCCCTAAACAATGACATGAAGTACTAATTGTATAGTATGATTCTGAATTTGAAATCTTCTATCATTTTTCTCTGTCCATATCTCTTGTGTGGTAATGATCAGTGCTAATGTGTGAATTCTCCACAAAGGATTAGAAGCATTTTTTCTCTGTCCATATCTCTTGTGTGGTAATGGTCAGTGCTAATGTGTGAATTCTCCACAAAGGATTAGAAGCATGAGAATTGATTAACTAGTTGATAGCATTAGGAATAGAGTTGCTTACCTCATGTAATAAGTAACGTGTTCTGTTCTTGCTATAGAAGAAGAGAAGGGACATCCAATGTAACACACCACCTTCACGGGACACATATCCAAACATCTGGCGGACATTTGGGTACATATCATATGAAAGCGGCATGTTAGAGTAATCACATTCACTTTATATGGCATTATACATAAATAACACAAATATTCAAAGATTAAACTCCTCATTTCATTCTCAAAACATAATGTACATTGTAGCATTTCGCTACATAATCCATACATATAATATCAAAAACATTTTATAGTTTACTACTCTTTACAACTTATTTTACACGAAATGAAATAGGAACTATACAAAAGTATTCTATCTAACTCCTTAATATCAGCTGACCAAACTTTGAGTCATTCTTTGAGTAAAAAATGCAGTACTAAACTTTTTATAGAGTGTCTTAATAGCTAGGTCTCCTTTCTCATACCTGAAAATTAACGTTGCAATTTTGATGAGTTTTGTGAACTCAATGAGTGAACCATCATCGATGTGCTCACTCATATCAAACCACAAAGACAATTCACTATTTAATTTACAATCAAATCACATCACAAATAATGAATACCACGTCATATTTTATTTCAGAATAGTTCAAATAGTTCATTTTAAACATTCATATAACACATATCAAATTGTATATGTCAATCCTAATGAGACTCCACTTTTGTTGTTACTTTGTTGTGACGAGCTCCTTTTCAACTGTCCCGTATCTTTTGTGAATACCGGGCTCATTAATAACTGTCCCGTATCTATTGTTGATACCGAGCTAATTTTATATACTAAGCATGTGGCTCTTACTGTGCATTTTTAAGCTTTAAGCTCTTTTTCTCTAGTCACTCCGGTAACAACTCTTTCATCTGATCATGTATTTCAATATAATGAGATGCATCAATTCACATTATATGCAATCAATCACTTTCATTCATTATACACATTCACTTTTCAAATTCATCGGACCTATGTCCAACATTCAACATTTTTGTTGAGTACACTTATTTTTCCCGATTCACATTCAATTATAAACACTTCTAATGTAATCTTAATTATCAAACTCCTCAAACCATCAATGTCATGAATTATCACATTCAAATATGTATCAGTTTAATAATTGAAATTTAAGCAAATAAAATCAATCCTAGTGAGAAGCATCTAGGTTGACTCACAGTAAGCTCCAGATAGCTATTGCCTTGACGAATCAACAATGTCTGGATACTGTCATTTAGCTTGAGCTTCTAAATCCAACAATACACATATTGTACACATTATTATGTTGCTCAATCACAAAAGTATTTAATCATACATATATGTATATTTCATGATCAATGCATGCTCAATTTGACTAATATGGTATGTATCCTTAAACACAAGTCATGATCATTCAAACCATTACAGCTTGTATTTGTCTAGCTTGCACTTAATTTTTCACCTCAAAGAAACTTAATTACTCTAATCTCTTCAATCATCCATTTTGTAGCATTTTATAATCACATAATAACCAAATTCTCATTCATTCTTACTTAATATACTTTCTCATTTCTTTTGGATCACAATTGCATTCCGAAAAACACTTTCATTCTTATATCATTCATAAATTTCCAGATTTTGATACATTGTTATCAACCTATTCCTTAAGTTATAACATCAATTACAACCTAAACATAATAAACCTTTAATCAACTAATTCATGCATCAAACTAGGTTCATTTCAAGCCTCAATCAAGTCTAATTGCACCATGGTAGAGTATCTTATCATTAGTTGATTCAAACATCACTCAAAAGAGAAGAATTGATGTTCAGGGCCTTTCCCACGATCGTGGAGGACTTCACACGAACGTGGGTTAAGCCATCCGTGAATTTCCAACCCTTTCCTTGTGATTGAGCCCAAGTTTATTACATAAATTGGCGACATTTTCATACTTTTGTTATACTTTTTGACTCCTATCTTTAGCTTTTGTGCTTAAATTGATTCTTGAGTGTGCGTTTTTATTTTATGTAGTTTGAAGGTAAAAATTGTTACAAATCAGTATTCATTGCACTAATTAATTTTCTGAGAACAATTGATACTGCAAACTACCTTTTTTATTATAGGAGACTCAAGGAAAAGGAAGTCAAGAAGAAGACGTGGAATGAGAGAAGGTAGAAGTGAAGTCAATGAGAGAATGAGGCGCAACAGGAAGTTTGCCGCGACGAAGTGGATCCGTCACCGCGGTGAAACACACAGAATCCAGGCTGAACTTTCGGGAAAAGTTCGCCATGGCGAAAGAACCAGCAACAAAGCAAAACCTTTCGGGAAAAGTTCACCACGGCAAAAAACATTTGTCGCTGCGACAAAGCTTCAAAAACCCGAACCAATTTTGGAAAAATCAGCACTGTGCGACCCGACCCAGCATCCTTCGTTTAAAAACCTACCAAATTAGGTTATATTCGACAGAACAAAAAAAGAAAAACACAATTTTGAACAAGCTTATAGAGGATACACACACTCATGGCTCTTCCTCTCCACTTAACCATCATCAATCACTTCTTTCCATTTTTTTATCGCCACATTCATTATCTGCTGCTGCTGCATGGATGCTCTTAGTGGGTTTCCGGTTGTGAGTTCTCTCGAAGCCATGCTTGGCTAACCACCATTTCCTCTTGAAGATGTAGCAATGGCTTAAGTTCAATGGGCTTCAAAGGGGAGTAGTTTGTTCATATTTAAGTACATTGTTGTAAACTCCCTAGTTAGGATTTATGCTTTGTAGTTGGATTTTCTTGATTATATTTTAATCAAGTGATGAACAATGTATTTTGTTATTGGGTTTGTCGATGTAGAACTTGGAGCTTGAATATATGAAGTCTCATATATGTCATTTCGTGATTTTGTTAATTCTCTTTTATCTACCTAGTTGTGTTTGATATTGAGATGATACTTGATCACCAAATTGACCATTTGCATTAACTTACCCTTGGCACTCACTAAGATGCATTCAACAAGATTTTAAGAAATGGAGTTCATTGATTAAAACCTTGGACTTAAAGAGTTCTTTAAGGTTTATCATTTGGAAACTAATTGATTTTTACTCCCACAAAGATTTATTTTAAATTATGATAGCCAAAGCTCATTTTTCAAGAGAATATTATCATATTTGATCAATTTTTTAACCTTCGATTCCTTATTCCCAAAAATCCAAAAATATTTTTTTACACACTTCCCTTTCAATTAGTTTAATTTTTTTATTTCCCCAAAGAACCAAAACCCCCTTCCTAACCAATTTAGTTTTATTTCATGACCTTTAAGCTAGCTTAGATCCATTGCATTAGGTTCCAATTAAGTGAGACGACTCGAGGTTGCATTCTATATTGCAATCTTTGGAATTCAATTTTTAATTCGACCTCCATGGGTAAAACCGAAAGACAAAGCGGATCATATGTCAGAAGGAATCTTACCACTAGTGACAAAATCTATGATATCTGCGAACTATGGTATTGTCATACTATTAAGTAGCATCAAAGTTTCATCAAGGAATTTTTCGTTAATATCATCAGTTAGCTCACATTCCTTTCGTTCCAGAAGTGATAAGTGGTCCGTGACCACATTCTTCACTCCCTTCTTATCTCTTACTTCTATGCCAAACTCTTGTCAAAGTAGCACCCATCGAATAAGCCTCAATTTCATAACCCTCTTAGTAAAAAGATGTTTTAATGCAGCAAGATTAGTAAATACAATCACCTTAGAACCTATGAGGTATGACTAAAACTTGTCATATGCATACACCACTATGAGTAATTCCTTTTCAATGGTATGGTTAAGTTGGTATCCCGTAAGTGTTTTACTTGCATAGTATACCACATGCAGTCTTTTGTCTTTACTTTGGCCCAATATGTAACCTATAGCTTAGTCCCTAATGTTGGATATGACTTCGAATGGTCCAATTGGGTGGTGTTAAGATTGGTGTTGATGTTAATACCTCCTTTAATTTTCTGAATGCAAATAAACAATTATCATTAAAGAGGAAAGGCACACCGTTGACTAACAAATTTGTTAAGGGTCTTATCATTTGTGAGAAATCCTTGAAAAAGTGACGATAAAACATAACATGGCCTAAAAATGTTCTCATATCCTTGACACTAATTTAAGGTGGGAGTTTCTCTATAACCTCCATTTTTGGTTTATCCACTTCAAATCCTTGGTGCAAAATTTTGTTCCCTAGCACTATCCCCTCCTGCACCATAAAGTGGCATTTCTCCCAATTCAACACTAAATATGATTCTTCACATCTTCGAAGTACCGTTTCCAAATTGGTTAGAAATTTCTCAAAAGAGCCTCCAAAGATAGATTAATCATCCATGAAAACTTCCATTATACCTTCAATCATGTCCGTAAAGATAGATGTCATCCACCTTTGAAATGTAGCTAGGGCATTGGCTAACCCTAAAGGTATCCAGCTATACACAAATGTATTATAAGACGTGGTCTTTTCTTAGTCTTTGAGGTAGATGAATAGCTGATTGTACCCTGAGTAACCATTTAAGAATCAATATAATAAGTGACCAACCATTATTTCTATCATTTGATCTACAAATGGGAGAGGCAAATGGTCCTTTTTAGTCACTTTGTTGAGTTTACGATAGTCTATGCATACTCTCCATCCCATGACCATTCTCATCGAAATTAACTCTCCACTTTTACTTTCCATTATGGTCGATCCACCCTTCTTTGGTACACATTATACTAGGCTAACCCATTTGCTATTGGATATAGGGTATATGATACCTACATCTAAGAGTTTTACTACCTCCTTTTTGACCACTTCCTTCATACGAGGGTTTACCTATGTTGACGTTCCCTTATTACTCTACTTCCTTCTTCAAAGGATGCATGCAAACAGTTGGGCTTATCCTTGAATGTCAGATATTTGCCATCCTATGGCCTTTATCGGCTTCTTAACAATCTCTACCACCTTACTCTCTTGTTCCCCATCCAATTGGTTGGAAATGATGATGGGTAGAGTTTGACCTTCACCTATAAAGGTATATCTGAGATGTGTGGGTAAAGGTCTAAGCGTTAAGGTTAGTGGTTCTCTGTGGAGGGTGGTTTGGGTTCTTTAGTTCATACTAACATTTCTTAATGATTCTGATCACCCAACTCCTCCATTTTAACATCCCCTTAAGAATCAACTTCGTTCACCTTCTCAACTTCATTTTCTGTCTCCATTTCCACTAATTTAACTTCTTCAACGCATCTTTCTACTTGCTCTTACATACTTTCATCCATAATGTCAATCTTCATGTAAGGTTGCTTTCCTTTTGATTCTTCACAGCCTTGTTCATATTGAACTCCACTTGATCTTCACCAATTTGAAGTGCCAATTTACCTTTATAAACGTCAATCAATGCTTTTCCTATATTCATGAAAGGTCCTCCAAGAATTAGCGGACAGTTCTTATCTTCTTCAAAATCAGGAATAAAAAAGCTTATAGGAGTAATGAACTTATCCACTTGCTTTAAAACGTCTTCCACCATTCTAAACAGTCTTTTAATATCCTGATCAGCTAGCTAGATTAGCATCTAAGTTGGCTTGACCTCACCAAGCCCTAATTTCCTAAATATCGATAAAGGCATAATAGTGATGCCTACTTTTAAATCACATAGTCACTTCCCGAATTCAAATTCACCAACTATATAAGGTATTCTCAAACTCCCTGAATCCTTCAACTTAGAAGGCATTTAATTGGTGACTATAGAACTGCAACTACCAGTTAAGGTTACCGTTTGGTTCTTTTCCCAAGTACGCTTCTTTGATAATATGTTCTTCAAAAATTTAGCATACTTGGGCATGCATTCCAAGAGCTCAACAAATAAAAGATTTATTTACAAAGTCTTTAATTTTTCTGTGAACTTTATAAATTATGCTTCTAATTTGATCTTATGGAGTTGTTGTGGGTATGGAATTTTTGGTGGATATGGTGAAGGAGCAACGTACGAATGTTATTTGCTTATGTCCATGTCTTCCTCCTTTTCCTTGTCTTTCTCTACAAAATGGGATACACTTTTTGGTTTTGTGGGTTGTACAGGTCCCTTCCCACTTTGCAATATAATTGCTTATATTTGCTCAATTGGGTTTGATTCAGTATTGCTTGGGAGGCTACAGTTTGTGTAGACAATGCATTCACCATTTGACTCATCTCAAATGTTAAGTTGTGGATGGAAGATGCATGATTTTTTGTTACTTGCTCAAATATTCCTTCCAGCCTTTCATGAGCATCTTCCATGTTTTTTAGTATTTCCAAGATTTTTTATAACTGAACATCCATGGAATTTGATTTCTCCTCTTGGAATCTAGGTGGCCCTTGAGGCTTGAATTAACCTCCTACATTATTTGACTAAGAAAAGTTCGGGTGGTTCTTCCCCCCAGGATTTTACATGTTTGAGTAGGTATTGCTCCCCCTCTGTAACCAAACTATGCTCCCATGTAATTAAGCAGCTCCGATCAGTTATTTTGCATTAGAAAGTAGTCAACGGTATCATGGTTGTCTTGTCCACACAATTCACATCCCTACTGAATTGCCTTGATAGGTGCTAAAGAGGAGGCCTTCATGTTACTAAGCTTTCGGGTTAAACTGTTGATTTTAGCTTTCATTTCCATTATTGAGTCAACAACCATGGCTTCCTTTTGCTCTCAGAGATTTGTGTGTTGTCTACTTCTATCCATTGCCCAAAGACAACTGTTACTCACCATCTCCTTTAACAACTTCTCTCCTTCCTCAAACATCTTCCTCATTAAAGATCCTTTAGATGTTACATTTATGGTGCCTCGTGTTGGTGGAATAACCCCATTTTAGAAGATTTACAATAGGAATTCCTTTGGGTAAATTGTGGCAAGGACACCTCCTTTGCAAATGCTTATACCTTTCCTATGCTTCATAAAGCGGATCCCTATCATTTTGCTAGAAATTTGTGATTTCCTTTATTAGCTTCGTAGTCTTCAGGAGAGGGAAGTACTTATCCAGGAATGCAAGCACCAACTGCTCCCAAATTACGACATTTACGAGAATTAGCAAATGATATCATGACTTGGCTCTATCCTTACCATTAAAGCAAAGAGCCTCATCCTAATGGCATCGTCTGACATCCCATGATATCGAGAAGTGTCACATATTTCTAAAGAGTTAACTATATGAGTGTTAGGATCCTTATTAATCAATCCGTAGAATTACACATATGTTTGCAACATATTTAGTAAGGCGGGCTTAATCTCAAGTGAGGTTGCTTCTGGTGGTCGAGCCATGCCTTGATTCGTAGCATTGAACCCTGATTTCATGAAATCCATAAGTGTTTATGGCTAGATCCCTTGATTTCCTCCTTGATGAAATACATATGTTTGCAACATATTTAGTAAGGTAGGCTTAATCTCAAATGAGGTTGCTTCAGGTGGCCGAGCCATGCCTTGATTCATAGCATTGAACCCTAATTTCATGAAATCCATAAGTGTTTATAGCTGGATTCCTTGATTTCCTCCTTGATGAAATTCTTCCGCCATTGGCTCTTTAATATCTTCTTCTTGGCATATGGATCATCAAATTGCTTGTTCCAAATGGGTAATGTCAAGTGCTAAGGTTTCGGGGATCTGACTTAAAATTCAAGTAACTTTTGTATTCATGCAACTGCACGAATATAAGAATGGCGAAAATTACTTAGACTAAAGGAATCCAACTAATCCTAACTAACTTCCTGGCAACAATGCCAAAAACTTATTGAGCAAGTTTTAATTCTATAAAACCCCCAATGTTCCATAAGTGCCCGAGTCATAAGCATAGTTATAGTTCTATGAAACCCTCAATGTTCCATAAATGCACAAGTCATAAGCATAGTAATTAACGTGTCAATCTTACAAGAAATTAGAGAACTAATTGAATCCTAACTTGTCTAAGGTCTAAAATTTTAATTAAAATGAAAATAAAAGTTAGCAAAAAATTAAGCAATTGAATATGGATTGATTGAAAACAAAATTCTAAAATTAACACAAATAAGTTAAAATTGAACACAACAAATTGACAATAAAAAAAACATAAGGGAGATTAACTAGTTATGAGAAAGGGGGGTTTATCTTATCATCAAATGCCAACTTGATTACTTTTGAGTTAATCGATATTGGTCCTATAATTCTGAAGGGTGGATTATTCTCTCTCGAGTTCTAATCATTAAACCATAATTGAATCAAATTACTAAAATTGCAATCTCTCAATTAATAAAAACAACCCACATTCCAATTAGATCTTAAGCACTTTAATAGACAATCGGGTCCTCACAAGAGATCTCTCTTCGTATAAATTAGCGATTTGATTATTTGTGTGATCTATTAGGTTTTTAACTCTCATTACCTAAATTAATCTTTTGCTATCGATTCACTCTCTTGATTTTTATCGAAGAATGCAAATACGACAAACAATCACAATACCCAATACATTGACATCAACAGCAATCAAATTAACATTGATTCAAGAACAAATCCTAAAAGGAGTTTAAAACATCCTTAATCAAAATCCATCATCCTAATATCCACCTTATATATCAAATGAAAGAAATAATAAGATGAATTGAGAAAGTTAGCTTGGAATGGACTGGAAGTGGCAGCAGCAACGACAACTTCTTCTTCTTCTCTACTCGTCTCTCCTCTTCCTTGGTTTTTTTCAGAAGTGGCAAATGGAGGCTCTCTTGATTAGGTCTTTTTTGTCCTTTTTATAGTGATTTTGCCTTTTAGGGTAAAAACTAGGTTTTAACCAGGCCAAAAAAGTCCAAAATGACCCTCTAAAAATAGAAATGGAAACAGATCCCCATGTCTGTATCTTGTCACAATCGTGGCCTTTAAAAATGAGGTTCTGTCACGATCGTGGCCTACTTCCCATGATCGTGACCCACAATATTTAGCTTCTACCATGATTATGACAAGGGTGTCATAACTAGGTTGCTTCTGTCGTGATCATGACTAAAATGTCATAATCGTGACCCTGAGTTTTCCTCCAAGCTTTCTCTAAACTTCTCCAATCTTCCTTACCTAATATCAAACACTAACAAGTACATCAAAACACCTTAAACACACAAAATTAAAGCTCGATGACATGCTCTAAACCACATAACATTCAAAGAAACAAACACATAATCACACTAAAATAATTCTAAACCTAAACATGCACAAATCATCTTATTAACAACTAAAAAACATGCTAAATTACCCAATAAAATATAATGTAACCTATAACTATCATTTGTATTTAACATTGTTTCAAAATTCCTATCCAATCCCATAAGTAGGGAATATAAAGAAGAGTTTTGTAGGTAAAGCTTCTTAAATCTAGCCATTTAAGGCTTATTAGATACTCTTATAGGAGTGCCTAAATGCACTAGTTGAGGGTGAATGTGTTTTGATAGACATGTAAGACTCCAAATTGTTGATCTTATAATTTGAGGCCACTAACCCTATGACAGAATAGTCTCTAGAACCAACCTCTCTTTATTAGATAATCCAAACATCCTCTCCATCTTCATAATATAGAAAGGAAGGAAAGTAATGTGAGCATACACATGTAAAATATAGTAGGTTTGTCAAAAGACCTTATTGCTTCTTCTCTTGAAAGCATGGATAAAAGGAAAATAGTGACGATTTCTCTCTCAAAAAAGAAGAATTAGATTTTGGAGGCTAACAAAAGTAAGCAAACTTTATACTTCTTATGCCTTATATAGGACGATGGATGGTCAAAATTGATTAAGGTTAATAATCAAGATTAAGAGATGTTTTAACTAGAAGCATCTCTATATAGTGAGAGACATTTGGATTCTACATGGATTCATTCTTTGAAAGTTTTCTTGAGAACTTCTAGCTTGTTTAATGCAAACTTGTGTGGATATTTCTGTTAGGCATTTAAAATATTATTTACATTCATTCTCATAATGTCTATCATAAGCTTATGTTAACGATTATCAAAAATATTTGAAAGTATCTTCGATTATCCTAAAATGTTATTTTGTAGGGAGCAATACTTTAATTGGCCTATGTATTAAAACTTTCATTTTTTTAAACTCAAGTATCAAAAAATTGTAGGGGAATATTACACCCATAATAAGTTAATTGGAAGGGCTTTAATTTATTTAGCATGGCCTACCTTCTTTCTTCAAGCCTATAAGCTTCAAGTCTACTTGTGAGGCTTAATAATCTAAAAAGGATAAGATCAACCAAAGTAGTAGAGTCCTAATTGAAGATTTTTTTTAAGCTTATTAGTTAATTATATGGAAAATTCATATAAGGTGAAGAATTTGTCAAAAGATTTTAATAGGAAATGCGAACCAGGTATGATTCATACTTTACAATTCGTGTTATTATTCAAGTTATGCAATTATTGAGATCTAATTGAAATTCGTAAAAATTATGATTCTCGCTGCGCCTGTGATTCGATTACGATTAGATTCTAACACATAATTCTATAAATATATGGAGTCCAACTCTACCTTTTCAATGATTTTGTATATAAAGAAGATACTCATTATTTATACTTGGCAAGGGTAAGAGCTCTTTTGTTCAAATTCTTATCCAGAAGTGTGAGGATTGAGAAACAGAAATAAGGTAGAATGTAACCTATATTGTAATAAAAATAAGATAATATTTTAGAAATTTTCGTTTCCAAAATAACTTATTTAGAATAGTAATTTAAAAATATGTTAGTTTATTTAAAAACTTCAAAATAGTAACTCCATTCTTAAATATTTTTCATGATAATAAAGTGATAATCGAATCAATTTGTTGGGAAGGGGGCAACTTGGGATAGAAATTGTAGAGAATATATAGTGATCATAAGAAAATGTAACAAAATGGTCAATTTGGACTGTGCTATAAATGACTAATTCATTTGATTAATAAGTCCCTACTAGTTCGCAGGACGTTCACTGGTGCCTGCAGTCAATTTTTCAAAGCCTACTAGAACTTAGTACTTGGTAAATTATAAAAAACCGTACATATGAAACCGTTATGTGCTAAAATTTTGGGCCAAAAGATTAAAACAGAGGAATTAAATTAAGCAGTGCGAGGGTTCCCCGTTTATTTCGATGGTCCAGATGAACATCACCCATGTGCAAACTATAAGTAGATGCGTGAGAGAAAGCCTTGAGAAATTTCCTATCGTTAGCATGTGGCTGTGGAGCGTTTATACATACCCACATTCTTTATCTGGACCACTTTCTATAATAAAAGATGCTCGTGGACTGTTCGGTTGATCCACCACCTAGTATTGTGCCCTCTACTTTATTAGTTTATAACTTTAGTTCCAATAAGTTTTTTTTGCAAAGCTGTCATGTATAGCAAAAGATCTACTACCTAATATTGTGCCCTCTAATTTATTAGTTCATAACTTCAGTTCGAATAAGGTTTTTTTTTTAATTGTAACCAATTTGCAGCTAAAATATATTTCAACTTTGCAAATTATCGTAAGTTGCTTACATAAACTTAAAATATTGGGAAGAGTTGAACTCTCATCAACATCCCTTCGATTGATCTTATTCGAAAGTAGATAATAATAACTCATTAAAGGCTTTAGGATTTAAAGTGAACTGATAACACATTACTGAAAAAGTTTTTCTCAAGCTTTTACAGGTGAAGGATTACAAATAAATATTTAGCTTGATGAACATCCTCTATATGTATATATATATATATGTGTGTGTGTGAAATAAGAACATACATGATCATTT
The DNA here is from genome assembly GCA_027123815.1 of Erythroxylum minutifolium. Classification (NCBI taxonomy): domain Eukaryota; kingdom Viridiplantae; phylum Streptophyta; class Magnoliopsida; order Malpighiales; family Erythroxylaceae; genus Erythroxylum; species Erythroxylum minutifolium. The sequence goes on along the minus strand of JAOTJB010000007.1, from coordinate 6,074,462 downwards.
ATGTATAAAATAAGTTACATTTGTAACTTTTTCTAAGTAAATGATTTTTATATAGAGTATGTTATAAGTTTGGGATTTGTCGTAATTTCTAAAGTGTAATTACCTAATTAATCTTACTGATGGCCAATAATTTAAATTGCAGCTTAATATTTTTTGAAAGGTCTCAGTTAGCTCCTATCAATATCTATAAAATCACATTACACCTTAATATTTATAAAATATTACCCTAAATCCTAATAAAGTTATGTTTATATGACTTCTTGGTAATTAGGTTGTTAACTTAACCTATACAGTGCCAAAATATAAGCAATTTGCACCCATTAGACACTTATGTGGTTTAAAAATAATTTTTTAACATTGATTAAAGGCATAATTTAAACCTCAACATTTCACAAAAACTCTAATTATCTCCTTATTATTATTTCATATACCATACTTTCACCATGTTGGAGTTAAATATTTTTTCAATAACATTAGTGTGGAAAATGATACAACGTATGGCTTTAAATATCTTTTCAATAACATTAGTGTGGAAAATGATACAACGTATGGCTCACTTAAAATTTTTATGGAATGTTGAAGTGTGAACCGCAATATTAGCCTTAATAAAGTAGTATGTTTCCTTTTATTTTTCATAAAAATTTCAATTATACTCTTTTGAAAAATTAAAATTTATTACTTAAAAATAATTTTGATAGTGCAAAAAGAAATAATTGATATTCTTTAATTATGTATAACCTTGTGTTCTCCCAAATTTATAATTAAAAGTAATAAAATTGTGCTTGTCTTTCCTAAATTTGAGCACTTAAGTTTGTAGTTCTTACATTTCTTTTATTGATTTTCAATATCAAATAATAGGTTGTCAAAATTTTACAATAATAAAGAGATCTAAAAACAAGTGAATTACGAAAAAACTATGAAAGAGATAACATGTATGAGAAATAATTTTAAATAAAATTTAAGAAAGATTGTCGTAGCACATCTAATGTTTCTTCATCTAGCTGAAAGGATCAAAATATTTGTGGTAGTTGTTTTATGCAAATGACTATCTCTATTGGAAAACAAGAATTAAATTTTCCTTGATGGCTCAAAATGTTGATTTGTGGTAAGTATTCCATTCATTACTACTAAATTTATAGATGATAGAAAAGTTCCCAAGCTAAAAGAGCAATGAACCCTTAAGAAAAAAGACTAATCTCTATTAATAGTAAGGCTATTCGCATTTTATTTTGTGTATTAGGAAGAAATAAATTCAATAGTATCTATGTGTGAAATAGCTTATGAAATTTGACATACTAAAAATACATATGAGGGAACAACATGAGCATGTTAGCACATTAATATGAAATGTTTTAAATTAAACATGATGAAAGCATATCTAACATATAGACTAGATTTATTGATATTATCAATGCTTTAAAAGGATTAGGCACGTACGATATATACTAGTGTTGAAATGGTGAAAACAATACTTAAGTCTCTTCCAAAGTCTAAGAAACAAAGGACCTAAATGTTCTACCATTGGAGGAACTTATTGGATCGTTACTCACCTATGAAATGAGGCTAAAGAAGAAAAGACCATTTTTCCAAAGAGGAAGAACTTAGCCTTTATAGCTTCTAAGAAAGAATCAAGTGAAGAAAAAGGGACATAAACTAGTAAAAGTGATGAGGAAAATATTATCCTAATTATTAAAAAATTTAAGAAAATGTAGAAGTACTAAAAACGAAAGGACCAAGATAGGTTCAAAATACAAATCAAATAATACTATTTTTTAATAAATAAAACACAAACAAATGAAGCAGCAATGCCTTCTCCTCAACGAAAATGATAAATATAAGAGAAGTGACAAAAAGGATAAGAGGAAAAAAGCAAAAAAAAAAAAAGGCACTTAAGGCCTCCACTTAAAATGACTCAAGTGACTAAAAAAGTGAACATTTGAAAAGGAAAATAGCTCACATGTGCTTCATGACTAAAGATGATGAGGATAATAGTTTTTAATTTTCATATAATTAATTAGTTGACAGCCTTGAAATTATTAGTATGAAAAGGAAGAAACCATCTTTCAAAATAAAATAAAAAAAGCTTAGAAGAATTGAAAGCATACATAAGTAAAAATTAAAAAAAAGAAGAAGGGTGAATTTGCATAGCATTAGAGCATCCAAGAGTGTGATCATTATTGATAATCATAACTTAGATGCCTTAAAGCATAAAAAAGAAGAATAAAAAAAGGATGCCAATTCTCTCAAATACTTATTGTCTAAATTTAGGAAGGAAAGTGAGAAAATTGAAAGCATATTAAGAGCTCAAAATAGTTCAAATAATGAAGAACCATTTCCTAAAATGAAAATTAAGCATGCAACATCCACTTTTAAGCATACTAATAAATCATATACTAATGTCATATTCATTAAGGCTTACTTTTCGAGCAAGTCTAATGCTTTAATATATGGCTTTCAATCTAGGCCCATAAATCAACATTCTTAAAGAAAGAATAGGTGCAATTTCCTACATAGAAGCCCATGATATCTGGCAATATAATATTCTTTTAGGCCTCAACATCAATTTAGAAGTAATTATCAAGCTTCTACTCATAATAGGCATTATACTAAGCTTAACTTTATGGCATACATTTAGGATATGCTTGTTTAGTGGGTATGAAAAAAGGGGAATGGGTATGAAATAAAAGATTAAGTTTAGTAAGGGACTATGATTATAGAGTCATTATTTTGATTACTCATTTTTGGGTAACCTCATTCCTTTCCTAATCTAAAGAAATGGGTATTATTGTTATGTAAGGGTGTGCTTGTTACAATTAATTAAAATATAAATAATTAAAATATTGTAATTAATTAATTACAATATAATTAATTAAAATATTATAAATAATTAATTAACTACAATATAATTAATTAAAATATTATTATTAGTTAATTAATTAAAATATTATTAATTAATTAGTTACAAT
>JAOTJB010000007.1:6056756-6071396 GCA_027123815.1 Erythroxylum minutifolium | reverse complement strand
TATATGTGAAATATCTGAAAATTATTGTTATTTCATATTAATTGTGATTATTATTTATTATTTTGATTTTTAGAGACAGGGTTAAAAATATATAGTACATTTGTACAATATGACAATGCACTATTTTGCAATTTTTGGCCTTCCCAAATGTAGCAAATGAAGGTCTGTCTTTAGGGTTTCTTTATTTTTCTTTTATAGTTTTTTTTCATTTAGGGTAAAAACTAGGTTTTACTTAGGCCCAAATGTCCAAAATAACCCTCAAAAAGGAGTTCGGAAGTAGTCCTCGCGTCTGTCGTCGCATCTGCCACGATCATGCACTTAAAATTGCTTCTGTCATGATCATAGCCTTCCCTACTTGCTTCTGTCATCGTGGCACCTGTTCCTTTGAACTTTCTCCACATCTTCTTCGACCTTCTTTACCTAATCTTAAACACTAACAAACTCATCAAAAGACCTTAAACACATAAAATGATAGCCCGATATCATGCTCCCACTTATATAACACTAAAAAATGCAATCACATATTCACACTAACAAAATTCTAAACCTAGGCATGCACAAATCAACTAATTAACAACTAAGAGCGTACTAAATTACCCACTAAAACATAATGTAACCTATAACTATCAATTATTGCATGTTTAGGCTTAGAATTATGTTAACGTGATTGTTTGTTTATGTTTTAAGTGTTATATGATTTAGAGCATGATTTTGGACCTTAATCTTGTCTTCTCGCGGGATTTTGATGTGTTTATTAGTGAATGAACCAGATAAGTGAAGAACAAAGGAAGCTTGAACATGTATTGGCTACAAGACAAGGTCACAATTGTGACAAACACTTGTTAGACATGAGATTTTCCATCTATTTTGATGTTGGAGGGCATTTTTGGGACAAATGACCTAGGTAAGACCTAAAATTAACCCTAAGTCCCACATTTACAATTTAAGAACATAAAACACTCCAAAAACATCAGTCTCCATCTTACCAAATTAGGATTAATCAAGGAGGATCAAGAAGGGAGCATTAGATCCTGGTTGTTCCAACAATTCCAAATCAGTCCACATCAAGTTCTTTCTTGTTGACTTTGTTTATTTTCTTTAAGCTGATGTATGAACTGGAAATGAAAATGTTATACACGTTTATGATTTAATTTTTAGATTTGGACTTGTTCTTGAGTTATTTTGTGACTTGATCATTATTAATTTCAATACAATGTTATAATGCTGTGGTATTTGGGTATGCTAATACTTCAATAATAAATCGAGAGAGTGCGTCCAAAGTAATTTGACTAAGTTGGGTAACAAGAGTTAGCGACCTAATAAGTCACGCAAATATCAAATTGATAATCATACTACGAGAAGTTGTGTGTTAAATTCCCTTTTATAATGTTAAATTAGGTTTGTGTGGTTATACATAGTTAGCAACATGGGCGTGTAATTGATCATTTATATTAATTTAGTAGAAGTTGCAAAGTTACATGGTCATAGAGAGATACATAGTCAATATACATGACTATTTGAAGTATCTACATAGTCATGTAAGTCTCACATGGGTACAGGTCTTGGGTTACTTAAAACGAGCTTGTACTCATTTCTAGTGAGTTACCTGTTCACATACATATCCATGTAAGTCGCTGTAACTCCAAATTTTCCATTCTTTATCCCCTCACCCTAATTATCTCCTTCTTACTATATGAAGGCAAAAAAGATCGAACATCAATAGAACAACTTTAAGGATGCGTATTTAGCTCATTTTGGTTCTTTTTCCTCCAACTTGTACGTAAAGAAAAATTTGAACCAAAATAAGTATCTTAAACGCAACATAACATTAATCATTAAGCATTAGGGAATAAATATATCAATATACAAGCACTTATTAATGAGTTGATAAGAATTACAATTTGTTATCTACTAATTCCACCTCATATTCACAACCTCTTTAAACCCCTCATTTGAAGTTAAGAAGTTAAAGAATCTAAATGGAGTCTTAGGAGCTTAGGAAGAGTTATTGTTTAGTACTTAAATGGTAGAATGGTCAGAAGCTAGTAGGGGTCCAAAACTAGAAAAGGATCTTAAATTTTGGGTCATCCTGTCGCCATTAACCAGAACACGATCTAATTTCTTTATGAATAGCTACTGCCCTTCTGATTATTAGACCAGGTTAAATGCATCCCAAGATAACTAAGATCCAGTACCCTTAGCTGAGAGGTTACTTGGTTGATCTCAGTAAATGAATTCATGTGGTTTACCTTACTTCATCTTTATAGCTATGTATAACACAATTTAAGTCACTAGCCAATAACCAAAAACCATGGATGTTTCTTTTAATCATATTTAGACTATCCCATAAATTATGTCTTTGGAACTTTAAATTAGTTAAGACTTCAAAAGGAACATTAAACCCCTCAACCTAGAATTTAAGGTAGATTAGTTGGTTTATGCAAACCACTATATTCACTTCAATAATAAATGAATCAAAAAGCACTACAATTATGCCATATAAGGGATCTTTAGGATTAAATCCCTAATTATTTATTGTTTTATATAGCTATTCATCCCTCTTATATTCCAAATTAATGAAGTCATTTAGTTAGAGTGTTATTGCCTCCATCCCTAGTATTTCTTAACTCTCCTCCCTAATTTTCTTCTCGAGGTTGAGGGAGGAACTATTATAAAATCCTTTAAAGTTATTCCTTTCTTCCCTATTTTTGATTATGCTTATCTTCCTTATCCATGAGGCTCTTCTCTAATGTAAGATCTTGGTGGCTTACATCCTCTTCAGTGGTGATTGAATATAAGGATGAGTTTTGGGATCTAACCTTTTTATTATAATATGAAATGTCCACTTCACCAAATAAATTCTCTTTTGATCTCAAACTCATATTAGCTTCAGTAGTCACTAGATCTCCATTACAATGCTCACTGGATGTATGAACTTTCAATTGATTAGGGAAGTCCTGGAGAGCATTAAAGGTTGGAATAAGAGATTATATAACAATTGAATTCCCTTTAGTTCCCAAACTCTAACTGGCTTCAGGATTTCCCAGAGCTCCATTAAGCTTAATGGATCCTGGGTCAGGACAATTTAGGAGGGTTGGTTTTAGAGGTTCTGGGATTACGCCATTAACCCTATAACCAATTCTTAGTACAAGATTCTGACAAATTGTTCTAATTGGATCCCCAAATCTTAGATTAAGTTGATGGCTTCTAGTTATAGGAAAATAGGATCTCTATTCGTACAATCTCACCAGTTTCATTAATTTTCATGATCGAAATAGCTTTAGGAAAATGCTCATCCTTCTTACTTCAACACAAATCTGAGTATACCCCAATCTATCTAAATTAATTGTTTAAGAGTCAATATAGAAAGGGTTGCCCAAGGAGCTGGCTAAGTAGCTCAGACCTTTAACCTTATGGTATTCCGATAGGAATTAGTTTAAACTAATCAACAGTGGAATGACATCAATTCTCCCTCTATCAATCTCCAATCCTAGTCCCCATTTATGCAAGACAAGTAGTTTCCCTCTAATATGCCAAGGGCCTAGTTCAATTAGGGATTCTAGATCTATACCTTATATAAATCTAAAGATGAAAACATCATCTTCAGTTAATAGAGTTTTCTCTAATTCGTGCTTGCTCCATTTGGTAGAGTTATAATATTGAACTTGTGGGAAGGCATGTCTCTTCCCTAGGAACCAATTAAAACGGTAAACCAAGAAGCCACCCTAGCTTGAAAGAATCCAATTGTCGAGATAATGCTATTGACCAGAGGGAACTCTCACTATTTTTTTCTTAGAGTAGGAAGAAACATAAGGCTTATTATAAGCATAATTTGTAGTATGAGAGTTATTTTCCCTCATGAGTATAGGTTTCTTTTCCTTAGGAGGACTTATTTGAGATTTATCCGGTAACTATGGGAGAGGTGGTAAGTTCTCTTCAAAAAATTTTATCTTCTATACATGAGCTTCCTTATGGATTTTTGAGGAAGAGGAACCTGGTTTATCAATAATATGAGGAGTTAGGGATTATCCCAAGAGGCAAAGCCTCAAGTCAGAGAGGGGGAAAAAGAGGACGCTCCTATGAAATCTTTCAAAAAATAATAAATTGTTGACCTTGAATGAAGGTTGGTAAAATGGCAAAAGAGAAGTTAGATAAAAACAGACGGAGAATCTTTGGAAATTAGATTAGGAGATATCGAAGAGTAGTCATTATAAGGACGCATAAGATTCTAGCTAAGTTAATCCTAATCTCATATATCCTTAGCCTTTTTCACTTTTTACATCTATACTTGATATCTAAGGGTAACAAGAAGTTGATGCATTTTATTGGCATTTGCCTTTTGAATTATCCTTGCTTAGCGTGTCTTTAGTTAAAGATGAGCATCTAAACCTTATCAACTTTTTTTTAATAAACTTGGAAAATGTTAGTGCTATGTGTGGAGATGATAGACTTCTTGTGTTAGTTGTTGTATATAACATCTTTTTTTAATGCTAATTTTTTACATTTTTTCAAGAGTAAATCATTCTTACAACTTGTACAACAAATGTTCGAATTGTATTAGTTACACCGTAACAATATATGAAAATATGAGGATATGCACTATGAATTGGTGGTTGCTTTCAATTTGTTAATGTATAAATTTTTAATTATATTAAATATAATTTTAATAATTATGATAATTAATTAAATCAAGAACAAAATTTTATATATAAATAAATTAAATTAAAATTTAATACTAATATCTAATAGTGTAATAAGAATTTAATAAATAATAAAATTAAGTATTTTTTAATATAAAATAAAAATTATAACAGAAAATACAAGTTAAAAACTATAACAGAAATATAACCAAATATTTTTGGTAAACTTGAAATTTATAAACTATAACTTGTAATTAAAAAAATGGTAAGACGGTATCGATGGTTCACGGTTGTCAAGAAAAGTTAATTGATTTAGTTTCTGTCTGGGTCTGTGGCAAGCCAGTTTACGCTCTCTGTCTCTCCCCCTCTCTCTCGCCGTTGTCTGCCCACCTCCTCCATCGCTGCCCATTCACGCCGGCGTTTATCCCTTCTTCTTGATTCTCCAGCCGCAGGTCTTCTCACTTTTATTCTTCTCCAGCTCTCTCGGTGATGAATCATATTACCATAAAATATTTCCAAATGGGACCGTGTACTTTTAGGAATTTTGATTTCCCACTGACTATTGCTACTGATATGATTTTTCAAAAATGAATACAAAACGTATGCTTTAGTTGCTGATGAGCCTAGCGATTTGGATACTCCCAGAAAAATTCAGTGATTTATTTGCAGTTAGAACTTCAATGAAACTGGAAATCGTCTGAAGTCCATACATTTCTTGTGTTGGGTCAATATCTTGTGTGATTGGTTTGCTTATTAATTTCTTTGGATTTGCGGCAAGGAAACATTATCTGAGATTGTAGGGCACTAGAACCTGTTTTGGCAACTAGTTTATTTCATGTAATATGACGACTTTTTGTTAATCTATGTTTCCGTGCATATTAATGGAATCTCTACCCATAGTTGGACTCCATAGTACTTAGACGCAACTTGAATTGATCATTTACAAGATGATTACTCTTAAGCTGGCAGTGCTTACAGATTTGATTTTTTTTCTTCATCGTTCAGATAGCATTACTACTTGTAAGTAGGTCCGGTGACATAAGTCACAGATTGTTTTCCTTTTAGGCTCTATTCTTGTTATACTTAATCAGCAAATATAATTGGTTCTTTGATCTTTTTCTGTTTCTGTGTTCTTCAGCCATAGATCATTACAAAACTGATTTGCCAATAGTGCAAGCTGAATTGCATTTATTGAGTCATCTATGGCTGATTTTCAGACATCTACTCACCGAGTCAAGTGGATCTTCACTCCTCAACAGTTGGTAATGGTGTTCATCTCTTAGAATGCTTTATATTGTCACCTTGAAAACAACAAAAAATTGATCAAAATGAATTCGGACCAGAAGGGCAGGAGTTATTTACCTTTGCTTTTGTAGTGTAATTTTGTTACGTGATTTGCTTGATTTCTGAGATGTTAATAGAAAGTAGAATGATTATTTTTGGTTCATTGTTGTAATCGTGAAGATAATGCCATTGTTATGCTGTGTGGAATTACTGTGGCAAGTTATTTCCATATTGAAATTGAATGGAAGAGTTTTGTTTATCCCAGTCATTTAGTGTTATAAAAAGAAATGGTAATTGAGAAGTCCTGATGTTATCCGCTGATCCATTTTGAAATTGGCCATAGTAAATTAAGAAAAAGAGAAATGCTGGCAGTGGACTTCGTAAAATTGTTGTTAGTTTTGTTAAAATCAAAGCTCCACTAAAGTAAAAGTTTGTTTAACAGTAATTTAGTGGGGCGGGGGATATTTGTACGTGTTGATGTTCTTTGTTTTAGTCATCACATTTTACTTCAAATACAGGATGAGAGATACAAGGCTGTTAACCAGAGGGCAAAGCAGACATTGGAAGTTGTATGTTATTTCTCTCTATCTTCACTCAGTCACTATGGTGATATTGATGCTGACTTAGTATTTCTGCTATGAAGAGTGGGACAACTAGAATTGAAGTAGATGTTGATGGATCCTTATCGTATCCTCAAGCTCAAAGTAACAAATTAGACAATGGTAAATCTTTTCTTTATTCGGTGGTAATAATGGTTTTTGTTTTCAAGTATTACGACTGGTTCTCTTGGCCAAAATATCTTGATGTGTTTATGATGGAGCCAATATTATGGATAAATGGCAGTTGATAAGCATTCCCGTCCAAAACCACTTAGTGTTGAAGAAGAAAAATTTATGCGAGTGTATTATGAATATAAGCTCAGAGAAGTATGCAGTGCCTTCTATTTTCCCCATAAAATTCAGGTGAGTTTATTTTTTCCAAGGTACAAGGTATTTTGATGAATATTGGGATACAGTAAGTGAAATAACTGGTGCGAAGTTTTACTGACATGTTCTTTAAAATGGTATATTTTGGTAGGCAACAGCTCTTATTTACTTCAAAAGGTTTTATCTTCAATGGTCTGTCATGGAACATGATCCAAAGCATGTAATGTATGACTTCTGCAGAACTCTTTAAGTACTCTATTTTCTGTTTTATGGCCTCATATTTGATTGGAAGAATAAATTAATAAGTCATTTGAAAATTGGCATGTTATGAGGTAGTATATGAGGTGCTTTTATGATTGGTTCCTACATGTCAAAAACCTTTAAGCCATTGGGAGAGGTCGAACAAGATCATAATTGACTAACTGAATTCCCTTTGACACACAAGTGTGCTGGTTGGAAAAATGTGGTGAGTGCAGAAGCCTACCATAATTTAAAGCATAATATGATAGTAACGGTTCAAAGGTGCGATATCTTGGTTATGGACACCTTGTTAACTTGTCAAAGAACCATTAAATACAAAAGTTTAAGCTATTAAATGAGACCTATGATGGGATCACTAGTTGTTGTAGTCCTAATAATAACTTATTGTGATCATTCATGATGATTCTTTTGCACAGGTTAACTTGCATATATGCAGCTTGCAAGATAGAGGAGAACCATGTGTCAGCAGAGGAGCTGGGTAAGGGGATTTCTCAAGATCATCAAATGATTCTCAATTACGAGATGATTGTTCTTCAGGCATGGAAGTGACTTATGCAGTGCTTAGTTTCCCTTCTGCTTTTGGCTTCAGCTTGTCCTTTGCATTAACGTAATTCCTATGTTGCAGACTTTGGAATTTGATCTTATTGTCTACGCACCATATCGATCAGTTGAAGGTTTCATCATTGATATGGAGGTAAGTGGTAAATTCCTCTGTTTACTGCAATTTCTTGAACGTGCTGCTGTAATTTTTTCCAATTCCCTAACCCTCTTCCCCAACAAAGAATAGAGGACACTGTCTTCTCTTCTCTTTTCTTATTGGTGTCTTTTTCTCACATGTAATAAAATCTGTAAGTGTTGACCAATTTATGGATTTACTGGCACTTATGCTTTATTTTGGTTATTTTAATATCTTGCTACTGACATTTAATCATATTCATTCAGGAATTCTGCCGTGCAAATGATTACCAAATCCAAATGCTGAAGGTAATTACTTGGTGTTCCCCTCCACCTTTTTAGGATTTGATAATATCATCTGCTCTAATTCCATATTGAACTTTGGTTCTGAAATATGATTGTGCACGTGATTTGTCTTTCTACAATGTAGGACATCATGGTTATGTTGATTTGTTTGTAGATTATGTTTATTGAAATACTATTTACTTTCTAATGGATCCATGCTTTGTAGGATTTACGAGAGACTGCAAGAGTGGAGGTTGATAAAATGATGTTTACTGACTTACCACTTCTATTCCCTCCAGCGCAGGTACTTCTATATTCTTCTTTTCTTTCCTCATTCAGTAATCTTGATTAAGTTAATCATCTTTATTGTGTTTCCATTTGCCTATTTTGGTAGCAGAAGTTGTTCAAAAAGAACCAGATATAACATATCGTTAAAGGACTATTTGGTTAAAATTATGTCTTTTACTTTTTGTTTTTGTTTTCTTCTTGCAATTCTAACCAAGCGTGGTTGAGGAAGTTCATAATGAATAAGAACCATAAAAAGTTGACTTTGATCTTGTTTTTGTATCACCTCATTATCAATTAGATAAAGTATTTAATTATTGTATACGAACTACTAATGACATTAAATAAATATTTTTAACGTATTTATTGAGAATAACTTTTAAACAACGTATGATTATTGTTAAAATGAATATTATGTTCAAAATAAAGATTTTGCTAGACTAAAATTATTTATAAGAATAAAACTATTTAAGAATTTAAATAATTTAACAATAAATATATTTTAAATATTGAAATATTATTTAAAATAAAAATTGATTTTAAAAGAGAAAAATATGTAAATTTCTCTAGAAAATATGTTAATTTATTTATAGATTCTATTATTAAAATAAAAGCTTTAAAATTTATATTTTGGCATTTAATTTTTATTTTAAAATGATATAGAATAAAAAATGTAGAGTTTGTATTTAATATTCAGCATTAAGAAATGATAAATTTATCATTAATATTCAGTAATAATGCTCATATTAAATAATCATTAATGAAATACTTTATTTATTATTAAAATATCAAATTTAACAAAAAATTACTATAATCATTTAAAATGATTTATGAAAATTATAAATTTAAAATGTTTTATGAAAATTATAAATATTTTCATTGTAATAATTAATTTTTGCAAATAAATATTTCATAATAGATAGAAGAATTAATTACTTAGTTTCAATAAATGTAACTTATCATTAACTACTATATGATAACAAATGTACAACTATATTGATAATAACAATCAAACTAGGGTTGGCAAATTTGGGTCAGGCCTGAGTTGATTTGGTCTCGGTCAGGCTTGGGCTACATTTTAAGGGTTTTGGGCTGGGTCAGGATATAGATGGCCCGAGCTTGGCCTGGCTCTTTGTAATCCCTAAATAAAACAATTTTTTAAGAGCAAAATGAAAACAAAAACCAATAACAAGGAAATGCAAATGAAACCAAAGGGCTCCTAATCTATCAGTTGTTGATGAACAAAATAAATCTTAGGCACAACATATATTGTGGAAATTGCAAAGAGCTAAACCTTTCAAGCCAATTCAATGATCCTAGTTGAAAATATTCTTCTGTATGAATTTCTTAAGCAGTTAGATTTTCTTCTTCAACTTGTAAACTAGAAACTGATTTCAATTTAACCAAGTGAGTGAATGGTTCTAGCTTAAGGCTTTCCTAAATTCAATTTATGGCCACAGTACTTCCCTAGGAATGCTATGAGGATCTTCAAGATTCATATCAATAAAGGAAAACCATGTATCATAATTGATCTACAGAACTTGCATTGGGACTCTTTTATGATTCATTCACTCTCTGAATTAGCAGCATTATTAGTTTTTGCCAATGGCTTGCTACTCAATGTTGCTTTGGTGGGTTAAGTTTTTTATGTTGGTATGGTCTTTCATCTATATGTGTTACTTTCTGTTCCCTCATGTATTATGAATTTTTGCAGTTGGCATTATCTGCTTTACGAAGTGCAAATGAGGCGCATGGAGCGATTGACTTTGAAAGGTTAGAGTCCTAATATTTGGACTTTAAATAGAAAAAGTTAGCCTCTAAAACTGATTTGTTTCTAACTTGCATAATTCTTTGTAGATACCTCAAGAACGTCGTGTCTTATTGGGGTTCTATGCACACAGTGTCAGAGCTCACTGAATCGTTAGTTGCCATAGATTCTTGGGTATGGATCTACCAATTTAAACTCAGCTCGATTTTGATGCAAGCTTGTTCCATCTTTTCTTTCTAGAAGACTCTGAAGGCGCAGAAAGTCTACAGATAATAATCTGATAGTTCTCAATTACATTAGCTGATTTCCTCTGGCTACTGATTTTGCACCAGGTAAAGAAATACAATTTTCCTACAGAAAAGGACATGAAGCACATCAACCGGAAGCTAAAGTCTTGCTGGGGACATGGATCATCTGACGAGTACTTCATTATGCTTGTGGATAAAAATGGGTTTTTATAGTTAAATGCTTTTCTGTTTTATCTTTATAACCTGACATTTTACTGATTGACAGCAGTAAGAAGCGAGAGAAGAAATCAAAACACAAGTCCCATAAGAGTTCAAGTGAAATGCAAAATGATCCGTCTCATATTTAAATGTACGCACTGCCTTCTTTAGTGGGGGTCAGGCGTAGTAATATTGGATAGCTTTCTTGGTGGTTTGCCTTCATTGTGTGTTACTCTTCTAGCGGGTGAGTATGGTGACAGACTATGTCTCTACGACTGGCTGGTGGGTTGACGTAATTAGAGATATAGGAGCTCAAGTTTACTGCTGGTGATTATTGCGCTTTCATCTCAGGTTAATGAATCCTCCATCTTCTTGGGCTTCTATTTCCCTCTCAAAGTATGAGCCCCAGTTTAACGTGGGATGATGGAATTTGATTACCAAGACTTGCCCTTTGATGAATTGGAGTGTGCCAAAGCGAGGAGAAGCAAGTTACAAGTCACTAGTGTGGAGATATCTTTGTGAAATTGTCATTTAATAGTGCAAATGGATATCTGGGCATTTGTTGCTAAAAGTGCAGAACCTAAGCACTAGAGTTTGCAGATTTTTCAAAAAAAATGGGTCTTCTGTTAAGTTTATTAATTCTTTTATGCTGCTTTTAGTAGCGCTCTTGCCTGAATAGATAAGGGGATTGTGCTTGTGATGACGTAACTTGGATTGAAAGTAAGGCACTTGTGGCTGAAACTAAGTTTTGGGGAAAGTCGAATCAAAAGTTTCTATTTTTCTTCAACATGTAATTTTTATTCGCTAAAGTTTTGGGCGTTTGATTTTCTATATATGTTTATAATTGGGCATTTGATTATATATAGTGTATATATAATACATATTCTTGAAAAGCATCACCGTCGTACACTTTAATGTCCCGAAAGACCACTCTAATTCCATTAGATCTTATATTATCTCTTGGAAAGACAATGAGGGAATTCCATTAGATCTTGTATTATCTAATGGAAAGACAATGAGGGAAATGAAAAGGCTAGGCCACTAGTGCATTGTATTTTTCTCTCCACGGTTTCTGAAAAAAAACATATAAAGACGTGTGAACTAGATTTCAAACATTCTGTAAAATTGAAGCATTGATAACTCGTCTATAATTGTCTGATTGCCCATAGAATATTTCTACTTTTCAAGGGACTACTTGTAAATTGTCCACTTCTCAATCCAAAATCTTCTTGACCTTCTTATTTAATCATAAAAAATTATTAAATAATATTCCGATTAGTATTTTAATTTTTAATTATTGTTAGATAACTTCAAGCTTTAGTCCATAGGTAAGGATTGAGATTCTTTGTCTCGCAGCTTTTGACAACCATCAACTATTCGCATATTGATTTTTTTTTTATGAAAGGTAAAATATATTAACCCAAAAGTTTATGTATATGATCATTGGAGTATAACTCGACCATAATCTAGAACAAAAACATCAGTATCATCTAAACAATAAAAAGTATAAAAAATTAATCAGCTCATCAGGATAAAGCCTATGGAAGATCTTATAAACCACCCTCTTAATCTTATAAACGACATCAAAGCACGTAAAAGAGGCTGAGTCTAATTGAATAGTATTTCTTGTCTTCCACAATATGTAGATAGTACAAACAAATGCCAATCGTGCGATTTTGCTTCTTAGACGTGCTCCAACGTAATCCTTCTTTATCAACTTGATTGCACTAGGTAGAGTGGACATAACCCATGCCAGTCTCAACTAGTCATGAATAGCATTTCAAACATCACTAAAGAAAGAACACATGAAAAACAAGTGATTAACAGTCTTCTATTCAACACCACATAAGCAACAAGTACGATCAATGTTAAGAAACATCAAGTTGTCAATAGTTGGAAATTGGTTACGAAACCAAGCCAAGTGATAAAGGAGAACTTAGGAGGTATATAATTTTTCCAGATAAAAGGCATCCAGGGTCGTTTAGGATGTTTGACCCGAAGTAGCTCATACATCTTCTCAAAAGAAAGGTCGTCATTTATACAAAGGTTTTGCAAACCACCCACCACCTCCCCACGTCCACCTAACTTGTCCACCAAAGTATCCTGAATCGAAGCTAACCTTTTCATCAAAGGTGAATCTCGAGTTCGAGGTTCACACTCCCAAACTAAATTCCCGCGTAAATACACTTTATGAATCCAACGCACCCACAGTGTATTAGCTTTGGAGTGAATGTTCCAAAGCACTTTTGATAGTAAAGTCAAATTCCAAAGCCAACAATTCTTCAATCCAAGACCTCCTTCATCTCTTGGTACATAGATGTCATCCCAAGCCACCTTAAAGTGCTTACCACCGTACAAGAACAACCTGCACATGGAGGTTATTCTATCGAGAATAGACATTGGAATGTGGAACGCCTGAAGTCAGAAAGACTGCATACCCTGGACCACTGATCGAATAAATTCAAGTCAGCCAACATATGATAACGTCTTCACATTCCAATTATTTATATAAGCCTCAATGGACTCAATCAAAGGAGAAAATTGAGCCACCGAGACTTTCATAGGGGCCAAAGGAACACCTAGATACCGAACAGGAAACTCCCCCACAGAAAAATCCAACTTCACAATATCATCCCTATCTCGACCAAAAATGCCAGATAAATATAAGTTAGACTTGGAGGGGCTCACCTTCAACCTTGACACCTTCCAAATCATGCAAGGCATCAACCATAATTTTAATAGAGATAACATCTCCTCTGGAGAACAACATCAAATCATCTGCAAAAGCAATATGGGAGTGTCAAGTTTGGCACACTTTGGGTGGTAATTAAAATGAGTATTTGTGTTTCTCAATTTAAGTAATCGTGAGAAGTATTCCAAACAAAGAATAAACAAAGTAGGGACACAGGATCACCTTGTCTCAAGCTTCGTCGTCCTCAAAACAAACCATGCAAAGCACCATTCACCGATATTGGTAACACACTCCATGATTATTGGCCCTGGTCCCCGTACGGATTTTTATGGTGACTACATGTCACCATTGAGAGTTTGTTTGAATTTATTATAAAAATATATATGTTGGAAACATTGCAATAAAATAAAATATATTATAACATTTATATTTAATTTAAGTCTAGGCAAAGAAAATTCGTGGTGGGTTCGTAGACTAATGATAGACATAAAATTAAATTGTTCTAAAATAATCAATACACAATTTATTAAAGAATAACAATTTAAAAGAAATAGAAAATAATGATTTTTTTAAATAAAGAAAATTCATAGGAAAGATAAAAATATTACCCCACAATTTATAAAAAATTTTCCATACAAAAAACGAACCAAGAGTACTTAATTTGGGTGTAAGAAGAATTAATAGCAATTTGAGTTTTGAAATGAAAATCTTAAATTCAAAAACGACACAGTCACGGGTGTGACTTTCATTTCTCATAGGCGTGAGAGGCTCAAAAAAATAGAAAAGTCGCGATCGTACTCAGTTACGATCGCGATTTTTACTGAACGGTAGCAGGAAAAACGATCAAAGTCGCGATCATACCATGTTACGATCACGACGCTGCTATAAATTAGGGACTGTTTATCACTCATCTATTCACAAACAATTCTCATACCAAACTCAAAGGACTAGAACCAACATAGATTTTCTTACATACCAAACTCCTTTGCTACACAATTTACCACAACTAAACCATCACAATACCTCCCAACATTCAGCACACAACCAATCTCATGGGATAAAATTCTGCATACATATATGACTATCAATTCACAACATCAAAGTAATACATATTTTCATACTTCATTGCACAATGCCATAACAGTATCATAGTTACAATTAGATACAAACATGCTTATCCAAATATGCTTCTAGAAATGCTCCACACTAACTTAGTTACAATATCCGCATTTCTTGGAGGTTGCCAAACATTTTGCAAGGATCACTTATACTCTGCTGATTCTTCACCTGAGGAGTAGAAGATTTGGGGTGAGCCGAACAGCTCAGTGGCTAATATATCTATAGTCGATGCTAATGAACCACACACCACACAATAATC
>JAOTJB010000007.1:6032880-6044374 GCA_027123815.1 Erythroxylum minutifolium | reverse complement strand
ATATATTCTATCATAGCATGATATTTTCCTTTCCTAAGTTTCCAGTCGTTGAAGTTTATGGTCCTGTGTCTGGGTGTTGACGTTATTGCATCGCCTTGGTTTTTTTCGTATACAAAGCTTCGCAAATATGACTTGTCTTTCAATCTCTGTTGTCGTGTTGTTCGTAGTTTTTTTGCCCTGATGATAGGTGGGGATTGTGTGGCTGTGCATTCCTTTCAAAAGTCTAAATAGAAAAAAGGAAAAAAAAAAAAACCTTTCTGATTCCCATCACCTTCTGCGCGTGAACCCTCCACACCCGTTGGCGTTGAAATATCTTCTTGAAGTCAGCATCCTCGGAGTAGTTGTTGACCTTGCTAAAAGCTTTTAATTTGGTGTCATTGACTTGAGGTTTTTGTTTTTTGTTTTACGAGAAAACAGAGCGGAAGAGTACTTTAAGAGAGCGTCAGGAGTAGAGACACGAGACGCGGAGGCATACAACAAATATGCAACTTTTCTATGGAGGATTAGAAAGGACTTATGGGCAGCTGAGGAAACTTTCTTGGAAGCCATAGCCAGCGATCCTTCCAATGCCTACCATGCGACTAATTACGCTCATTTTCTGTGGAACACTGGCGGCGAAGACAGCTGTTTCCCTTTCAGAATTAAGGAATGAGAATGAATATAATCATTATAATTATAATAGTTGGTTAAGATAAAAGAATAATTATCATTACCATTACCATTACTATTGATAGTAGTTAGTTTGTTAAAAATGTTGAGAAATAAAAATTTATTAAAATTTTGTTTTATATCAAATTTTAAATGTATTTTAATTGATTATATTTAATTGATGCACCCCATTTATAATGAAAAATGTTTAAAATCAAGTATATTGTGGTATTTTTTTTCAAATAGCTCTTAAAAAAATACTCCAATATTTTTTTGCATCAACATATCATTAGTTACATAATATCTTCAAAATATAGTTTAATTATCTAAAATATTATACAGTTCATCGATATAACTATAATATTCATCATTCTATTTCTATAGTAAAATCAAGTAACATAGATTAATACAATTTAAATTTCTTAGATAATGTAAATGATATAAAATATCACAGTTATATACAATACCTTAACCAAAAGTATTGAATAGATGCAAAATAACTAGATTAATACTATAAACTTTGTTTGCATCATAACTACAAAATTTTCAATTAATACAAAATAACCTGATTAGGCAACATCAATTGCATTCAAAGTTCATAATACTTACAAAAATATTAATATGCTGCATCGAATGATTCACAGACTAGAAGATGGATAGAGGAATCTAAGTACAAAATGATTCGTCGAAAGTTGCTTTAGTTTGTGCCATTGTTCGCTAACAGGTGAGCCATGTTGATCTACATTAAAAATTCAGAAAATAACAATCTAACATATAGATAGGGCATGTTGAAAAGCTAGGTAATAGCAGCAGAAAAATAAGCGAAGATAATAGAGAAAGATGATCAAGAAGAAGATCAATTTTTATGTATATTTTAAACCAAATAGCTTTTGTACTTCTAGTTCCAAAACTTGATAAAAATATATCAAGTTTTGGTTGATTGATTAATAAAGGATATGAATGAACTTTACTTATAGTGAATGAGTGATAATTGATATTAAAGGAGCTCACATTGATGAGAATTTGCATGAAGATACATAAATATATAATCAACCAAACAATGAGCTGAAATCACTTCTAAATTTGGTATAAAAGCAAAAATATTTTATGAAAGCTATAAAATAATGTTTTAACATTTAAAGAAAGACATTATTTGTATAAATTTTATTGTTTCTTTCAACTATTAATTTGTTTGATTTTTATATATTTAATATTATTTTTACATTAAATTTTGATTTTAGTTATTATATATATGAATTGAAAAAATGATTAAAATTTTAAAATACTATGAACTGTTAAGGTGAATGATTTTGAAGTATAAGAATGGTAAAAATCTAATTTTATTCTTATACTAATTTGCTTCTCTTTCTGGATTATTAAAACATTATGCGTCATCTTATACTAAAGGAGCTCATCGTGAGAGTGACAAGGGAGCTTATACTAATTCCTGTTCTTCCACAAGGATTGGAGCCGCTCTTGCAGTTGTTTAGATCATTATCCAACTCAGGCAAGGACTTTGCAAGCGAATAGGTTAACAATGTTAGACTAGAATTATGTGTTGTTAAAAGATATAATTATTTTCAAGGTTTTCAAACCATTTTCTATTTTCTCTGCTCTGTTCCATATCTGATTAGACTAAGAACAAAGAATTGGGTTTGCCTTCAAAGAATAAATCTTTATTCAATCCAGACATTGATACCAACAATCACACACATCACGTTACATAAAGCTATAGGTTTTCCTAATTGAACTTTCCAAAAACAGTCCCCTTGGAGGTCAAGCCATAAAGGTTTAATCACAAACAAAAAGTAAATCCAAATCACTAAAAAAAACAAAAAGGACGTTTATAATAGAAAAGAAAAGGCTCAATCTAACTTAAACAAAGGGATGAAACATAAAGGATTGATTCATATAAATACCTCTTGAAAGGCTAAAATTCAGATGTCTTGATTGATAAGTTGCTCAACTTAAATATTGCTTTTTTCAGGTCTGAACAGATATGAAAAGAGTTGCAGATTAAGATGGACAAACTATCTGAGTCTCGATATAAAGAGAGGAAAGTTTTCTGCAGAAGAAGACAAACTATTCTTAATCTCCATGCTGTTCTTGGCAACAAGTAAGGAAAATTTTGATAATTGTCTGTTATTTTGAATCTGAATCATCATGAACTTGCTCATCGTTTTCAATTTCTTTTCTCTATGCTAGATGATCAGCAATTGCTGGCCACCTTCCTGGTAAGACTGATAATAAAATTAAGAATTTTTGGAACACCCATCTCAAGAAAAAGCTTATACAGATGGGTTTTGATCCTATGACTCACCAGCCTCGAACAAACATCTTCTCTAGCTTGTCTTGTCTCATAGCTCTAGCTAATTTAATGGATGGTCAATTTATGGAAGAACATGCTGCGAGACTACAAGCAAAAGCTGCTCAAATGGCAAGGCTTCAATACTTGCGATACCTTCTCCATTATCAACCTCCAGCTTCCATGGCCACAAGCTCAAACAACATAGACGCTAGCAGTTTCAGTGACATGGACAGTTTGAGTCTTTTAAACTTAACACCCACCTTTCTTCAGGATCTCAACGATATACCTTTCTCTCATTTGCCAAACTTACAAGTACCACCATTGAAGAAAGAGCAACCGACTCAAGCTCCTGATTTTGCAGTGTTTACTCAAGAAGAGAATTCACCCAGTTCTCCTTATCTTCCTGCCTGTTCAGTTCCATCTCCATCAGAAAATGACTGGTTTGGCTATCGAGTCCCGAAGAGGGAAAGATGAAAAAAATAAAATCCCCAAAATCGAAGAAACACGATGATTTCTATCTGTTTAGCTATCCCACCAAACGAAATCCGACAAAACCCGACAACAAATTCCGTAAATATCAAAGCTTAGATTCAACTTGGAAACAACTTCTTAGACTCCAACAAGTGCGTTCCTGTTATTCCTAAGCCTTACCTTGCCATTTCTAAGCTAAAGAAAGCGAGAGAGAGAAAGACAGAGGTAAGAGTTGATCATGCTAATATTTATACACATTTATAATATATATATACACAACTCTATAATCACATTACCCAGATCTTATAGAGTCCCAAAACCTAACCAAAAAATTGAAGAAAGAAAGGAAGAAACTTATTAGTGCTCCTTTTTGGTTTTGCATGTTTCCATGGTGAGCTAGGATTAGTTTCTGGAGAGATGGAAGCAAGAGTAACCAGATCGAAGAAAAAAAGGTGACTTGTAAGAGAGATTCAAGCAAAGTTGGATGCTGATTACTTACTGACAAAAAAAAAAAAGAAGTAGAGAGTGAAGGAGAAAACTCGGGCCCAATAGTTGCACGCAAAATACAGAGTAATCACTCCCATTCCTCTGGATCACGAGAGGAATGAAGGAATACTCAAAAGTGAGTAATGAAAATGGTTACTCTATAATGATAGTTATTTACCAAACATTACTTTTCATTCCATACTCATTCCTCTCTCCTCATACCCACTAAACAAGCACACCCTTAGTTCCTTAATGAGCCCGTCTCTTTGCTCAAATCTTACAGGGTTCTCTGCTTGCAATTGCTTATGATACATGATTTCTGTTTTGATAGATCCATTGTCAATGAATACTTTGGCTGTATGATTTCTGTTGTTCTTCCGTTCACATGCTTGATTTCTGTTCTGATTAGGAATTACAAAGATGTGCCTAGAAGTTCACGGAAAGCAACAGAAGGAACTGAAATTAACTCGTGATCTACCTGAATCAATGCATTTTAGGTCAAAATAAAGAAAAAACGTAGATGCTTGTGCCTATCCGGTTTAGGAATTAGCATTTGATAAAAAACATGATTGTTTGAAAGTTATCAGGTTTTTTGCATCCATCTTACAGAACTGTGGTAAACGAACCATACTCAATCAAACTTTGAGAGTCTATGTCGTCTTGTCAAATTAGCTCTTGAATTTGTGTTTTCTTCTAAATCAAGAACAGCCATCAACATTTGCAGGGCAGGCTGATTCATGGCCCAACTCAATATTATCATTGATCAAGTAGGTCAAATTTGTTGACTAAACATTGTTATCTTTTAGTTTACGGTCAGCTCATGTCCAATATTTTGTCTTCTGAACAGTTTCACCTCCAATATAACTTTGTTTTGTGTTTTATTTCTCAAACGAAGTTGCTAATTCAGAAGACAATCTGAGTGTTAAGCAAAAATGGGCAGTAGGCTTTTAAAATCTAATTGAACTTGGATGAATTTCTATGTTTGTGCTATATTGCACATATTTTTAATTTTTTTCATTTCCTTTCTAACTTTCTTTTGTCTTCTAAACTGACTGTATTAATTTTATGTGCTGCAGAAATAGAGATCAGTTCCCTCTAGACCATAACTTTTCTTGGTGTTCAACAACTCTCTTAAAGTATTTTGATTTACTGTTTTCTTATTGTATTAACTTAAAGTTCATAATATTCTATTCAGTTGATTGAGCTCCTATAGAAATGAGAATAATGTTTTGGAAACAAGATTTACAAATTTTATTGCATTCAATCGTGAGGAACTGACCCAAGCATTTAAAGAATCCAAATTAGTAAGTTGGGTTGGTATTTTTTTTATTTTTCAAAATGTTGCATATCATTCTAATGAACAAACCTTGCTAAAACTAGTGTGTAATTAGAAAGTATTTTAAGTGTGACTCCTAAAACTTTTTGGGCATCATTTCCTTATGCCCAAACGAGGTTATGGACACCCTGTTCACCCCGGTGGCATGTTCTACCCTTTGAACTCTGTTTCAAACGTTTGAAACAAGTGATTGACTTCGGTTTCTTAGTATTGAATGTGATAGAACTTTTGGCACACACATGCTGTTACCGAACTTATTTCTATCTGCATGCATTATTCTCATGTCTGCATGGCTTGAAGACTTTTCAATTGCTATTCTTTTAGTTGACTCGTTCAACAAGGATCACATGTATTTTGAGGTGGAAAGATAGTTTAAGAAGATCAATGCAATCCTTGAAATGTGTTTTGTGGTTTGCTTCAATATGATGGTGCTACATTCAGCTTGTGCCAAATTGCTGCATATTGCATAGACAACCTATGATCCTATTTCTTACTTTCCTGGAAAATTGGTGCAACGAATGTGGTCCAATGCAATTCAGTTCAATTAATTCTGATTCACTGTTCCCAATGTGTGACCAAATGCTCACCAGCAAGCAATAGAGTGCAAACAGTTCATGAAACTCGATGCCACAATTTCATGGTCGGAGCCCGTGGGAGCAGCATTGGTTGAGAGAAAATATTCAACCAAGAAGATCACAGCTAGTATTGCATTGATATAGATGATTGCAGAATGCATTCATTATACCAAGAAAAACATCCTGTTATATGGGATTCACCATAAGAATTGGTTTGAATGGTTTGAGGTATCAGCTTTTGTCTCTTGTACTGTCTCAAATTTTGTATCTATTTCATTGTTAGAACTGGGAAACAAAATTAAGTGGGACTTCTCTTATATCTCCTTTTTGTATCAAGAACACACTTTCAGATTTCATGTTTCTTAGAAATAGGTGATAGTTGTGTAGTGGTCCCCTCAGAAAACCCTTGGTTGTATGACGAAACCCTTACCATGTTTCTCCTCTTATTTGTTGTATACGGTTCTAATCCATTTTCATATAATTAAAAAAAAAAAAGCATGCCCGAGATTTCATTGGATTTTCACGAGAACTCATGTTATGTAAAGCCACAAGAAAGTGGTCCCCAAGTTTAGGGTTGTGCAAACCCTAAAGCTAGTAATTGATAGCCCATAAACATATGTAGGGAACTTACACCTCTATGAATAAGGGTCTGAACTTACACGATAGGTTAACAACTTTTAGGAATTTTCGTTCAGATGAGTTTTCTGAATGTTAGGATAAAGGAAGAAACTATCGCCCATTAAAGGAAATGCTTCAGACATAATTTATCTGAGTGAAGATGGGATTTGAACTCTGTTACTGTTTGTCCTTGTAGGGTAGGTAGGGAAACAACGCTCAAAAAATAGGTCTGGACAACTTTACTAGTGATCTAAATAAACTGAGTTATCTAATGTCAACTTCGGCACAATCCGACTCATGAAGACAGATAAAAGTCGTCCTCAACCGTTTACCATACTTCCCCAGCAGGACAAACATCAGGGATTCACATAACTGCAGTATTTATGAGGAAATGGAGTGTACCAGTTTTATTGGCAACAGCGTATTGTGGAAAACATAAAAGGAAGCGAACAAGAAGTGTTCAAAATGAAACCAGTAGACGAATAATGAGTTATAAGAATCGGGGAGAAGGTCTTTGTTAACTGAACTTCAAGTGCATTTGGACCTCTTACATTTAAATCTACCATATGAGCGCATAGATATTACTTGCAAACAACAGACTGATAAGTTTTCATGTGCATTACAAGCAATGTCATCAACTCTCACCATTTTTCACTTGAACATTAAAGGGAAAGAAGTATACTACAAGAAGGTGAGCAGCCAAGCTTCGAGTGGACATTGAAACACAACGTAAGAGCATCTAGTAGCGGAGTCAATGAAAAGGCTTAGCAAACTTGTCTGAGATACAATGCTCCTACGGAGATAACTATTTGTATCTTATTGAAACCCTGGTTCTCTCGTCAAGCTCTTCTTTTTCTTCTTTTTTTTTCACCTTCTTAAAGGTATGCTAAAGCATAGTAGGTACGCGCAGTGCTGTTCAGGAGGCCTCAGCGAGAGAGCTATTACCCTTGTCAAGAACCCTAAACTCTAGCAGACTGGAAGTGCCAATTTGGCAGTCTGGTTCGGTATTTTTATGGTTCGATTCTTCATCTTTTTTTCCAGAAGCACTGTCTATATTTTCGTTAGCTCTCTGCCTTTCAGCTCCTCTAAACTTGTGTAAATACCTTTGAATAGCGTCAGCATAGCCATCAAATCCTAGAGAACTGAGAGCCCAACAGATGTCATCTCCGTTCACTGTCTTCCTATTCTCTTTGTGACACTTGTCAGCTGCCTCACTTGTCACAAAACTTATAAATTCTGTTGCACACTCTTGCATTGTTTCTTTGGCTTCTTTGGAAATCTTGGCTGTTGGTGGCAGAACTTGCTTCATAATTCGACCCACATTTGCAACAGGCAACAATCGATCCTGTTCATCACCCATTTTTCACTTCGAGACAAACTTTTGACCTATGGTCCTTTATCTGAGACTTCCTTCTAAACAAGGGTGTCTATATAGATAGAAAAATAATCATACATATAATGCAAAACCTTATGTTAATTAGTTCAAAAGATCGAAGAGTTCAGTGTCCTTCCCATTACTAACCAATGTAAACTCCAGTGTTATTTAATCATAATTTGAAAAGAAGAATCCCTACTTTTACAAGAATGATTCTCTAATTTTACATAAAATTTCAATTTAAATAATTATTTTCTTTTTATGATTTTAATTTTATAGAATCATGCATTTATTTGTTTCATCTTTTTGCTACTGGTACTATTGTTTCGCATAATAATTATGCCTGTGGGAATCAATTCTTTAGAGTGATGGTCTTGCAAAACATTGCTAAGTTATTTTAATAATGTATATGTATATATTCTCCTAAATAACTTAAAATTTCCCATTTTAAGCACAGTGATCTCACCCCATATAACATTTGAAGCATCCTGGAACTCTTACTCGCATAGATATATAGCATGGTACAATGACAGGTTGGGAGTTCACTTAGATCTTATAGATCCATTGCAAGATCAACAAAATTAAGGAATTACTGAAATTTCCCCATTTCAGTGATTTTAAAGCACGTTGCAGTCTTAAAAGTACTTTTGGTTAGAAAAAGAGTTTTTTAGACCTAGACTGTCAAATCATGATCTCTGTGGTCGGTTGCAACAAAACCATAATTGGAAATTTTGTTCCACATAAGAGAGTTGGACGGGCACCTTGGGTTAAAATACATAATTATGGTACAAGCATAGAGTATATTCGTGTACGGATAACTAATGACCATCCAGTTGTGTTAGCTTTGGCATATAATTTAGTTTCTGTTCCAATGGTTTCATTTGACCGTAACCAATAAATGGATGAACACAGGATGTAGCTTAGTAGGGCTCAGTCGAGATAGCGAGTGTTATATTCTTGCACTTTTATATTAGCCCTTCAACTTCCTCTATAAATTCAGGCATTCTAAAACTTTCCGGTCTTAGACGTTTGTATGCATTAGCAAGATCCTAGCTATTAATCTTAAGAGATCAGTGGAATCTTTTGCTGCAAGTAGTGCTCAAGCTCCTACCCTACTCGAGTATTTGCTATACTAATTAACTATTTGATCCCGGACTGATTTCCTATCCCCAGTTACAGTAATTATCCAAAAAGGATGCAGAAATCATCTATGATAAAGGTTTTACAATCTGTAAGAGAAACTTTCTATCGGCCTTAATGTTATCGATCAAAGTTAGACTTTAAATTAGGGCGCAGTATTGTAGTTACGGACTCGATCACTGTAGCAATCTGTTATAATTATGTCTGCATCTTCTACAATTACGTCTACATCACCCTCAATATTATTCAACAAGATTATATACTAAATTGAATCATAATAATATCATGATTGTAGATTAGACTGTTATTATAGTTTATCGTAATTATATTTACATTTTTATAAGTGTACTGTTACCATCTTCATCTGCAGTGCAGCCCAATTTAAGACCTTGAGTCAAAGGCACATTTATTAAAGTACTTATCTGTCAATCTAAATCAGCTTTGGTTGATGATGATGGGTAGAAGTTGTGTAATTATATGGAGCTGGAGATAATTACAGACTTTTTTTATTGACAAATTAAATCTATAGGTTTTATAAGCACTTCATGATGTTTAGGTTTCCATTATGCACTAAAGAAATGCGAGAAAGCATTGTTTGTGAGCAGACACTACATCCATGTTAGAATCCTGCAAGCCCTAGATATTGGGAAGTCCTGTAAGAATATAGCAAACTGTCTTTACTAATATATATAGGGCTTCCAAACTTTGGTAACCCTACTTTACTTCTTTTTCAAGGCCAAAGTACAACTCGCTTGTGTTCTGATCCAGTTCCAAGTTCTCTTTTAGTTTCTTTTTGCCCTTTTGGTTCTTGGGAATGGTGCTAACATGGCTTATGGGAATAAAAGAGGGTATAAACTAGACAAGGAGCTATATATTATAGTGGAAAGCAAATGGATGGATATCTTTCTCCATCTGTAGACTGGGCTTTTGTCACTCTGGATTGTTAGTGCTCTATATACATATATACGTCTCTGTCTACTTCGAACGAGGGGAACTAAGAAATTCAACAAGTTTATATGACAAAAGGGAAAAAGATACAGCTTTATCACATAACACACGATATAAACATATCCACGCACATGCCGCGCAATCATATACTGAGAATTCTATTATGATATACTTTCTTGCATTCCTTAATTTAGTAGGAGAATAGTATCCGTGTAACTTGTGCATCATCATCATCATTATTGCTTTACGTATTTTATAACCACGAGTTTTGGGACTCAATCACGAACTTAGGCTATTGCAGCTTGGATCTGGAGATTTGAACAGATTTAAGAGTATTGAACCAAAAAAAAGTTCTAATTTATAATCTTAATAATAAAAAACATTAATCTTTCAATGTCTTCCTTAATATTGTGAATAGGATGTAAGTAAAACTACAAATTGTTTGCTCAAGGACAAAAATTTAAGTATGAGAGGGAAATCAGTTAACCTTAAAGCGTAAAGTTCAAAACCTAAAATTGAGAAAAGATTTTATTTTGTTTCGTCTAAATCAATCAAAAATTAAAATATAAATATTAAGAAAATATTCTATTTAATTGATTGTTAGGCTACAACAAATTCCTTGATAAAATTCAAATTTATCATATTTAACGCAGTAATATTATAAAAATTTTGATGTAATTAATCCTTTATATTATTTAAAGTTTCTTAAATATTGTTAGTTCATGCCTTTATTACTATAATACAACATAAAGGACTTTTAGCGACGATATATTTCATCGTCGAAAGTTACAAAATAGTCACTAATAAGCATTAGTGACAATTTGTATTTGTACATAGCCAAAAACGTCGCGAAATTTTCATAGCAGAAAACTATATGTGATGTTTTTTCCTAATTGTCACTAATACTTTTTTCCTATGCTTATTTTTCATAATGAAAAAGTATAGGCTCTTTCAAAATGTGTTGGTAATGTTTTTTCAAAATGTTGATTACACTTTTTTTCTACGAAAATAAAGCATAGGAAAAAAGTAAACGTAACTAAAAGTTTTTAGCTACATTTTCAAAAATGTAGCAAATTATTTTTAGCAAAGTTTTTTAGTTAGGTTTCCAGAAACGTAGTCAAATATTTTTAGTTATATTTTTGAAAACGTAGATAAATGTTTTAAGCTACATTTTGTAAAATGTAATCAAATTTTTAATATACATTTCACCTAAATGTTATACCATGTTAATGAAAATTATTTGTGACATTTTTAATCCATATTATTGTGTATAATATTTATATTTTTTTGTTGTTAATTTATTATACAAAATAATTAAAATTTTGAAATATTGTATTAAAAAATAAAATATCATTAAATTTGATTGTAACATCCCGTTTCCATATAACGGGTTGAACTATAGAAACAAGTACGCAAGAGATCAATCGGAGAAATTAGGAAAACAAATCGCATGCTCATGCATTCGTGAACAGTGATTTTTGCACATGAAAAATATCTATATATGCATTCATAACATTTTCCCGGTATAGTTGAGAATAAATGAGAATTTTTGAAAAATAGGCTTTGAGTGTGTAAAAATTGAATTGGAG
>JAOTJB010000007.1:6019918-6032780 GCA_027123815.1 Erythroxylum minutifolium | reverse complement strand
GGGACTATTTCATAAATTTAAAAAATTATCCCAAGCGATATCCGGTATTGATCAGTACTGGTACAGTACTATACTAGAACTCAATTCGATACTAAATTCGGTACGATATTCGTTACATTATTCCAAACTCTCTAAACTCACTTTGATGGTATAAATGTAAGGGCCTACAAGGGCGAGGACCTTAGTGTCCCACGATGGCCTTATATGGGCAAGCTTCCATCAAGCTCGCCTTTATAGCTCGGGAAAATACTACCTGAAAGCCATGAAACTTGGTGAACGTAAGCCATGCTGTGGTGAACGTTACAATGCTCACCTGAACTCCACGACTTTAGTTGAAGCGGTTAGATCACTCCATG
The DNA here is from genome assembly GCA_027123815.1 of Erythroxylum minutifolium. Classification (NCBI taxonomy): domain Eukaryota; kingdom Viridiplantae; phylum Streptophyta; class Magnoliopsida; order Malpighiales; family Erythroxylaceae; genus Erythroxylum; species Erythroxylum minutifolium. The sequence goes on along the minus strand of JAOTJB010000007.1, from coordinate 6,032,424 downwards.
GGTGACTTGGTCAATCTTACATGAACAGGTTGAATAATATTTCCATTAAACTAATAAATGAAAGTTTAAATTTCTTAGATAATACTCAAAGAAATTATTCTATTCAAAGACATTGAAAAGTTGTAAGATATTCATTTATATATATCGATAGATTTCACTTTTTAGTAAATAGAGAAACCAATTCATTTCATAACAGTTGGTGTATCTACTTGGAGATCTTTTACTTGTATTGTTGAAAAGTAAAAGATCCAATATAGCAAGGGAATTAAAATTAAGGCTATGTTTAATTAGACGTATGGTTTTTAAAAGAATGAAATAAAAATAATTTATAATTGAATGAAATGTAATGAATGTAATATTTAAAAATTATTGTTTGAAAAAAATGGAAGAGTTTATAATATAATATAGTGAAGTATAATTTGAAAGAAGGGTTTATAATGTAATATAATAAAAAGTTATTTATCATATTACAATTTATTAAAAACTCTTCAAATCTGAAATTTTTTATTTATTAATAAACGTCCAACAACACATGACCTAAGGGTTTAACAAGTAAGTCGCTGCAGGGTTTAAGGAATCAGAAAGACCCGATTACATAATAATTGGACGAAGACCACCAGCCGTGCATTCTAATGTCCAGGCCCACCAACATAGGCAAGAACTAAGAAGATATCCAACGTTTAACCTTTGCGATCAGGCACATCAATGGCCTGCTTCTTGTTACTCAAGCCCACCCTCTCCCCAACTCCGAAACCCCTCTCGAGAATTCCCAGAAAGCTCTTGACGTTCTGTCTTTGTTGTTCCTACAGCAGTTCCATGTCGTCCCAACATGAGCCCTCAGATGTCACTTCCCAAAGCACACCTCTGGAACTACAAAAATATCCCACACCACTCTCGCCTCCCCTCCCTCCAATCTCGAAGGAGATAGAGTTAGCCAGAGCTATGGCAGCCTCTTCTAGATCAAGCCTTTTCGCTTTCTCAATGAGTGACATTCTGTACGAAGATCAGTGGCTCATTGCAGTCAATAAACCTCAGGGAATTTACTGTGAGACTATGTTGGAAAAGGTCCTTACTGCTTGTGTTGATTCTTCAAAGTCAATTGGACTCTACGATGGTATGCTCCTCTTTTATATCTTTCTAACTGATAGGATTTTCTTGTCTTCCCATTCCCATGGTTCTTGTTGAACCTTAGAAGTTTCTGATTTGATATTGAAATATATGCCAGAATTGCCGGCTTCTTGTTTGAGTAATGACTGGATATATTTCTTATCCAATGCTATTAAAACCTTTTCCGTGCAGTACACACACACACACAAATATATATAAAACGATTGAGATCACTTGAGCAAACATATTGGACATTCCCATCTTGTAATTAGCTATTGGGTACTTTCCATATTATAGCTAAGCGACAACTGCTGAATTGAATTTGGTATAACTGCTGGATCGAATTTGGAATGTGACTGTTCATAAGCTGCATATGTAGTTGTCTTCATCTCAATATCTCATTAATGGCATGACATTAGCTGTTAGGATAGGCAGTGAATCGTTTGCTTTTGTTCCAGGTGGGGGCTTCGGCTAACGCCTTTTCTTAATGTGAGAAACAGTTGGTTTCTGTTGGGAGCTCTGCAAACAAAACTCCCACAGGCTCATATATTGGAAAGAGTTGCAAAGCAGTTTGGGTTAGGGTTCTGTAGGGTTTCACTAAAAACCATTCTTTTTCATTATATATATATGTTCCAAATTCTTACACTCTGGATCTTGTAACGGCCGTAGTCTGATGCTATAAGCAGTAAACTCTTCTGCTTCTGATGCATATATGATATGAAGTATTTTGACGTATCGGAACAGGATAAGTTTTTTGATTGGCCTCGAAATGACCTTCAATTTGAAAGTGACTAATTTGGGTGAAGTTTCAATTTCAGGTTTTAAAGTCAGCCTGCCAGAGCTTCATCTTGCCAATCGACTTGATCGTGATACAAGTGGTGTAATGTTAATTACTAAGTCACACAAAGTAGCTTCTAAGCTTGTAAAGGCATTTACCAATCACAAGGTTAGGAAAACATACATTGCTCAGTGCATTGGTTCAGCACCAAAATGGGAAAACATTACTGTTAAATCAGGTCATGGCCGGTCGAAATTTGGAATTTGGCGTGTATATGCTGCGTCAGATGTAGGCCGGACACTACCAGGTGGGTCTGTAGTCAGGGACATGGAAACTTCTTTTGAATTGTTATCAGTCAATGGACAAGGGAAATTGGAAGAGCTATATGAATGTAAGAAAGGTGAAACCGTTGTAGTAGTTGAAGAAAGACTTGAAATTGATGCAGAAGCGAAAGTGGATGAGATTTTAGTCCGAGCATTTCCTCGTAGTGGAAGAACACATCAAATCCGCTTGCATTGTCAGTATCTTGGAATTCCTATAAGAGGGGATGTGAAGTATGATGGCGTGTATGAGTGGAAAGGGAAAATATATGACAGACATGAACTTCATGCCGAGACTTTATCTTTTGAACATCCTATTACTGGTCGTCCTCTTGTTTTGCATGCACCTTTGCCTGAATGGGCATCCCCACAATTGCAGTCATTATAATTGTGGTCATATGTTGTGGCTTTGAAAGATCTATCAATTACCTCTCGAAGCTAATGTGCACATTTTAAAACTTTTTGACAGGAGGATGAGTTTCTTTGGCACATATTTAATAGATGAAGTGCAATTCTCCCATCTCCTTGATGGGATCTGTACCTGTAGCAAATGGGATCCTCGACCATTCTATTTTGCCAAAGAGGAATGCATGATTATTGGAAGTAGATTATTTGTTCAACGTTTTACACCTGAAAGTTCCAGTTTTCAAATTGGATTTTTCACTAGTTCTGTAATAACTAAGTTTATTTTAATTTGTGCTACTTGCCAGCTCCGTGTAGAATCTTGGAAATAAAAGCATATCTTACTTTTGTTGAATTTTATGAAGTAGTTAAGCTATCCAATCAGAATATAATATTAAAATGTGGAGCTTGAGTAGAACTTTTAGGTTCTTTCACCGTTTGAATACCTGGCATCCAAACGTGTAAATGGGAAAGAACACGGTGGCAACCTTATCTTGTGTAGAGCTTTTGAGATGGGGATTGGCCGTGTTTTTCCTCATCCATGTTCATCCTGCAATACCTTTTCTTCTGCCTTAATCTTTTTTTTTTTCTTTTTTCAATTTTCAGTTTCATCCTTCCGAGCAGAATACTGAAGCACAAAGATAGGGAAGAAAAAGCGCTTCTCTTTACGGACCTAATAATATGCTTCAAGATGTGAACAACGTAATGCTACCTAAAGAAAAGACAACAGATTAGCTGCGAAAAGCCTTTTTCTTCTTTCCAAGCTACAATTGTTTCATTAATTAATAATTGAACTTTCTAAAGATGAATGCAGCTTGAAGTGCATCTGCTGCAAAAAGGATCAAGGTAAGAGTGGCGAGTAATCAAAAGTACGGACATGGCTAGAAATCTTGCTCTTAATATCCCATTTCTTCCGTAAACTTGATCCATGTCTCAATACAATATGCAAAGTGATTATCTTTGGAGACAAGTTACCACCGCTACTTTGAATTATTCCTTTAAAGCTCACCTGCTAGGCCTCTACTTTCACTTATAATATCTTGATGGGAAGTGAGACCAAAGACCCTTCAAACACGTATTTTCATTATATTAAACTTCATTTGAAACTTGCAGGGAACGTAACCATGAGAACTGAATCCATGGTGCTATAAAAATACCCATGGTTACGTCCGACTTCCTCTGACCATGCTCTGTCAACACATTAGCAATCCGATTTACATAAAATAGTTTCAAAGATCCGAAACACGGAAAGCCTTACACAGTCTAATCCACGCCAGGTTTCCTACCAATTTTGCTAGCTTGTGGATGAGTATTTCTTAATCGTTAAGAGTCTTCAATAGGACTAAGTCTTAACCCACTGGGCTATTTGGTCAGCCGATCAAACTCATCGGAGGAAAAAGTTAAAGTCTTGATCATAATCTTTTAACAAAGAACAAGTAACAACAAGAAAGAGCCACAGTAAATATCATGAGCTGAACATTAAAAATTGGATCTTTTCTTCTATTTCCGTAATAAAATGGAACTTAGAATGCAGTTATTGCGTACTCCATCTCCATTCATTAGGCAAGCCTTGAATTGTTTCCCTATCCTTATCTAGCCTTAGCCTTTACGTCCTACCAACCTTACCTACGAAGTGACAAAGTGGGGAATAAGGAGCCTGATGTACAAAAACTGCATAGGATAAAGACAGTGATAAAGCTCATAACTGACAATCAAACCAACTAGCTAACGGTTAAGAAGTATCATGTCTGCCCCACCAGTCAATCAAACCAACCAGCTTTGAAGATTCTATAAAGCCATCCAGTGAAAAGCAGGGCAGCTTTGGCCTTGCCATATTTTCTGTACTACTCCTCAAGAAACCAAGTGAGTTGGTGTGGCTGTGTTTGAAATGGTTGTGCTGAGTGAGGGTGCTGCGCAGGTTCTGATTCCCGTGTCTGCTTTGGTTGGAATTGGATTTGCTTTGCTTCAGTGGTATTTGGTGTCAAAGGTGAGAGTCTCTGGTGAGTCTGGCGGTGGTTATAATGATAGGTTAATTGAAGAAGAAGAAGAAGAAGGCGTTAACAATCTTGAGGTTAATATCAAATGTGCTGAAATCCAGAATGCTATTTCACTGGGTGAGCTCTCTCTCCGCTTGTCTTTTTCTCTCTTCCTGTATAAATATATATGTTGTACATACAGATCAGGGTGAAAAAGAAAACTACTAGATTATGCAGCAAACGTGTTCCTCTTTTTTGTATTTGTGTTCGAAATTCAGATGATGTCTTCTTTTGAGTGTCACCTGTGGACAGTTGGGATGTCCACTTTTTTTTTTCAAGTAGCAGAGACTGCTACTTGGTTTGGTTGGGAATTGTCTTACCTATGGCCAAAGTATCCTTTCAATCCAATGGCAATTGTCTTACCATCAGTTCTTCTCTTCTTTCCTGCTTTTATGACGATTAGCAAGAACCTCTGCTATCTATTCTTATTCGGCTTATGTCATGTCCACAGGAGCAACCTCCTTTCTGTTTACGGAGTACAAATACCTTGGTATCTTCACGGGAGTTTTTGCTGCCATTATGTTCCTCTTTCTTGGTTCTGTTAATGGCTTCAGCACCGAAAGCGAACCTTGCACATATAACAAAGGGAACATTTGCAAGCCTGCTCTGGCCAATGCCATCTTTAGCACTATTGCTTTCTTGCTTGGTGCTTTTACTTCTGTCCTTTCAGGTTTTCTAGGCATGAAGATTGCAACTTATGCTAATGCTAGAACAACTCTGGAAGCAAGAAAAGGTGTCGGAAAGGCTTTTATCACAGCTTTTCGTTCTGGGGCAGTCATGGGTTTCCTCCTGGCAGCCAATGGCCTCTTCGTGCTCTTTGTCTCCATCCATTTCTTTAAACTCTACTATGGAGATGACTGGGAAGGACTCTACGAATCCATTACTGGTTATGGTCTTGGGGGTTCATCAATGGCTCTCTTTGGCAGAGTTGGAGGAGGTATATACACGAAAGCAGCTGATGTTGGTGCTGACCTTGTTGGTAAAGTTGAGCGAAATATTCCCGAGGATGATCCCAGGAACCCAGCTGTAATATCTGATACTCTATAAACTAACTATTCTCTGCCTAGATCCAATTTCATTGACAAAGTTTTCGTAATTTGTGATCATTTTGAAATATATAAGAACGCAATTTCCCCTGCATAACCGTTTTGGTTCTTATGCAGGTTATTGCAGACAATGTGGGTGACAATGTAGGAGACATTGCTGGGATGGGTTCTGACCTTTTTGGTTCTTATGCCGAATCATCATGTGCTGCACTCTTTGTGGCATCAATATCATCCTTTGGTGTCAGCCATGACTACACGGCCATGTCATATCCATTGATCATAAGTTCCATTGGCATTGTGGTTTGTTTAATAACGACACTTTTGGCAACTGATATGTTTGAGGTTAAGGATGTTACTGAAATTGAACCATCTTTGAAGAGACAACTTCTGGTCTCAACCCTTCTCATGACTGCTGGGATAGCCATGGTCAGCTTCTTTGCCTTACCATCCGAGTTCACTCTCTTTAACTTTGGGACTGACAAGGTTGTAAAGAACTGGTAGGTTATAATCCACTTTTCTGAAATACTTTCCTATGAGGAATTTGTCATGATCATTGAAACTTATGTTGCTGCAGGCACGTTTTCTTCTGCGTTGCAATTGGCTTGTGGGCTGGACTTGTTATCGGATATACAACAGAGTACTACACTAGCAATGCTTACAGGTAAATAAATATCTTGTATACGGGATAATGTACGCATATAGCATTTCTATAACGCTAGCATCCACGGTCTGTGGAGTTTCAAGTGTGAGATGTTCATAAGGAGAAAGTTTCCGAAAATAATAATACTTTCTCAAAATAATTATACGATTCAAATCTGCAGTCCAGTGCAGGATGTAGCAGACTCTTGTAGGACTGGTGCTGCAACAAATGTTATTTTTGGGTTGGCTCTGGGATACAAATCGGTCATCATTCCCATCTTTGCCATTGCCATTGCTATCTATGTAAGCTTTAGCCTGGCTGCCATGTATGGAATTGCCGTGGCTGCTCTGGGAATGCTCAGCACCATTGCCACGGGTCTTGCAATTGATGCTTACGGACCCATAAGTGACAATGCTGGCGGCATCGCAGAAATGGCTGGAATGAGCCACAAAATACGTGAAAGAACAGATGCTCTAGATGCTGCGGGAAACACTACTGCTGCAATTGGCAAGGTAGGGAATTATTTCTCAGTTTTAATCACTTTCCCTACCACTATACTGTAGCTGGATGCTCATTAAAATTAACATTCTACAATTATGATTCAGGGTTTTGCTATTGGATCAGCTGCTCTTGTTTCTCTTGCTTTGTTTGGTGCCTTTGTTAGCCGGGCAGGCATCAAAACTGTTGACGTTTTAACTCCTAAGGTCTTCATTGGGCTTATTGTTGGGGCCATGCTTCCATACTGGTTTTCAGCTATGACAATGAAAAGTGTAGGTAGTGCAGCCCTGAAAATGGTTGAAGAGGTTCGTCGACAATTCAATTCTATTCCAGGTATTATGGAAGGTAGAGCCAAACCAGACTATGCAAATTGTGTCAAGATTTCAACCGATGCCTCAATCAGGGAGATGATTCCGCCTGGCGCTTTGGTTATGCTTACACCACTGATTGCTGGAACATTCTTTGGAGTTGAAACTCTCGCTGGTGTTCTTGCTGGTTCCCTTGTTTCTGGTGTCCAGGTAAAGTTTCATTGCTTTTGCTCCGACAACCTCACTCACTCAACACCCTTCCCCATTACTTCCGTATGATGTTCATTGTTGTCCTCCATTTCTTAGGTTGCAATATCAGCCTCCAACACTGGAGGAGCATGGGATAATGCCAAAAAGTACATAGAGGTAATGTTATTTCATTACAACAGTCCAATTCATTATAAAATCTTTTATGTTTATGGCTACTTCATGTGCTTCAGGCTGGTGCTTCCGAGCATGCTAAAACATTGGGTCCTAAGGGTTCAGAAGCCCACAAGGCAGCTGTGATCGGCGATACCATTGGAGATCCCCTCAAAGACACTTCTGGTCCTTCACTCAATATCCTCATCAAGCTCATGGCAGTAGAGTCTTTGGTTTTTGCTCCTTTCTTTGCTGCTCATGGAGGCTTGCTATTCAAATGGCTCTAAAAGACCATACCCACTAACCAGTCACGTTAACTCTGGTTTGTATGTGCCTCCTGACATGTTCTCTAACATTTGGGCTACCTTATAATACCCTTGACATGTAAATTACAACTCCTTTCATTTTAGTTATTTCTGCTGTTGAACAAATTGAGAATAAAGTGAATTTCGGGTATTGTCTCAATATACATGATTGAATTATATGAGAATTTCCCATATTGCCTCAATATACATGATCGAATTATATGTCAAAAAGAGGAGAATACGTCATCTATTTATAAAAGAAAAACTCAACCAAATAAAAAGGAAAGTTATGATGAGGCTAAATTTAGGGTTCTAATTTCTTGGAAAGAAATAAATTAATGATATATAGAATATCTAATATAGTAAGTAAATATTCTAGTAATATTCTAACATCCTTCCTGAAATTCAAGGTCAAATGGTCTAAAAACTATAGTTTGGGCACCAAATCATGGAAATGACTAGGTGAGCGAGCCATTAGAAGTACATGATATGAGATAAATGTTTATATTGTAAAAGAAATTATGATGTGATCATAATTATGAGATTCGTATTGCATTATACCATCATCATTATCATCATCATCATCCAGTATGAAATCCCGCATTAAAGCGAGGTCTGGAGAGGTCTGATAGTATGCAGTCTTAACCTTACAGAGTAGAGAGGTTGTTTCGGTATACCTACATGCAAATGTAACAATGAAAAAAGAAAACAAAAAAGTACATAGTATAGTAATAATACAACAAAAAAATTACAAATAATTGATGCAGGTTAAAAAGAGTAAATAAATAAAACAGAAATAAATAAATAATTCATTTATTTTATTCAAATAAACATAAAAGAAGTCGTAAAATAATTAAATACATTTAAAATAAATGCTTAGAATATAGTAATAATATATAATTAAAATAAAATACTAACTTCAAAAAATAAAAAAATAAATAAAATAGAATAAAAATGTAGCAGCAAAATAACAATTTATCAAAAAAATGTCCAACTTGTCAACAAGATGGACTTAACAAAAAATTCACATACAAAACAAAACTTGCAAACAGTTACAATAAAGATGCATTCAAGAGTTAAAGTTGTAGTCATAATGTATGTAGGAACAAAGATAAAACAATTAGAAGGGGATAGATATATCGTTACTCATTTACAAAAAAACCCACACTTGTTGGAGCCATGCTTCATCTTGTTACTAAAAAACCCAGCCTTTGCTACCTTGAAAGTCGATGATCGTGTAAGCTTGGAAAAAGCTAGGTTAACTCACGATTGAAGAAGCTTTGGAGTTAAACAAGTAAGTAAAACATTGTTCTTCATGGCTTGTTTAATAGAAACGTATATGATGATAGTTTAAGGATAGGCTGATGGCGTTAATGGAGTTGAATGTGTGCTGGAAAGTTAATGAATGAAAAGATACATTCATGTTGTGTTTTTGTGTTTGATGAACGAAGAGATACATTCATGTTCTGTTTTTGTTTAAATGGTCAATAATAGTTTATTTATGGTTGTATGGATGATTTTAAGTTGGGATTGAAGTGAAAATAATGAGGAAATGAAGTCTAAATGATGAATTATGAAGTAGATGTCTTGGATATAGTATGTAACGGTTAAAAATATGGAAATACGTGGAAGAAATTGGCTGGAAATTTTCATATTACATAACCCACAATCGTGGGAACGCCTCCACGATCACAGAAAATGCAAGAAAAGGGAGAGAAATGTTCGGATGACACATCCGACGATCGTGGGAAGTCCTCCACGATCGTGGGAAAGGCCTTGAACGTGAATTCTTCTCTTTTGAATGATTATTGAACTAGCTAATGATAAGTATAATTTTTTGGTGCATTTAGACTTGATTAAGGCTTGAAATGAACTTAGTTTGATATGGAATAAGTTGATAAAGTGTTTGATATGTTTAGGTTGTTAATGGAGGTTTTAACTTAAGTAAATGATTGTTGATATCAATGAGTTTAAAATCTGGAAATTTATGAATGATATAAGAATGAAAGTGTTCTTAGTAATGCAATTGTGATCCAAAGGAATGAATTAGGTGTATTAAGCATGGACGAATGAAAATTTGGATATTGTATGACTATATAATGTTAGAAAAGGGATTGATGAATGTATGATTGAAGAGTTTGAATAATCATGTATACTTGAGGTGTAAACCTAAGTGTAAGCTAGATATGTACAAATTATAATGTTTGAATGATCATGACTTGTGATTAAGGATAATATATATATATATACACACACAATAAATATATATTGTGTGTGTTTGTGTGTGTGTGAGAAAGAGATTGGATACTAATATGATTGGTCAAATTAGTAATGTGTATAAAATGTATGTATTGCATGATTTAGATGCACAAGTCGAACGCCAACATCCAAACATTGCTGGTTCATTGAGGCAATAGCTAATCTGGAGCTTATTATGAGTCAACCTAGATGTTTCTCACTGGGATTGATTGTATCTGCTTAAATTTTGATTATTGAATTATTATTGATATGATTGATAATTTTAGATATTCATGATCTGAGGAGTTTGATAATTGAGATTGTATTGGAAGTGTTTCATAATTGAACGTAAATTTGAAACAAATATATGTACTTAACAAAATGTTGAATGTCGGACTTAGATCTGATGAATATGTGAAAATGATTGTGCACCATGAATGAAAGTGATTGATTGCATATAATGAGAATTGATGCATTTCATCACATTGATATGCATAATCAGAAAAAAGAGTTATGACTATAGTGGCCAATGAAAAAGAACTTAAAGCTCAAAAATACGCATAAAGAGTCACAGGCTCAATATTCAATGAGTCCGGTATTCACAATAGATACGGGGCAGTAAAAAAGATGCTTGGTCACAACAAGGTAACAATGAAAGTGGAGTCACTTATGCATTTGCATATAAATTGATATGTATTAAATGAATGATTGAAATGAATTGTTTGGACTGTTCTGAAATAAAAATGAGAAATAGTATATACAAATTGTATTTTTTGAAGCATGATGAAATGGGAAGTGATATTTAATATTTGATGATATGATTTGTCTGTGAACCGGATTGATTGTGAATTGTTCTTGTGTTTCATATGAGTGAGCACATCGAGGATGGGTCGCTCACTAAGTTTGCAAAACTCATCAAAATTGCAACGTTGTCTTTCAGGTTCAAAAGAGATCTAGCTAATTTAGTTGAAGTAACTACTGCATTTGGACTTAAGCTAGTGGTCAGGATTAGTTGTACCTGCACATGTCTCCAGTTAATTTTGTATCAAGAATTGTATTTCTCAACTGTTGTACAATGTATGTATAAATTCTAAAGTGCGATGACATTTATTACTGGATATGTTGTAAATGAAATGGGCAAAAATGATTACTAATTTGTTGAAAATGTGTTTGATGCTTGAAAAATTTGTAATGTTTTGATTCGATCATATTAACATGCCATCCTCATAGAGCAGGTTCTCGAATATTCGTCAGTATGTTCAGGTATATGCTATATGAGAGTGGTGTGTTACATTTATTACTACTATTAAATGATAATGTTAAGCATTGGGAAGTTTTGTAATGTGTTTATGTATGGCATTGAATATAATTGTATACCTTAAATGCATGTATAGGAATTTAGTTGCTATGTGTGTGACTGATTATAGGTTCCGTATAAAGTGTTGGACCCCGTTTCCAGAGCCCAACATACGGAGTCATCATAAGACGTGAGCTTGTGTATTACCTTGAGGGTTATCTCTATGAACCCATATTAGCCATTTCCATAAGAGTGGTGTGCCCACAATAGTCAATCGCTAAAATCATAATTGACTTCTTCAACACAATTACATCTTCAAAACTCTAGTTGTGTTGTAGGGATAGAAGAATGTGTTAGGAAACCATTGCTTTAAGAATCACTTCATTTGGGGGTCAGACGATAAAGTTATGGCCAAGACATTTAAACAATGTTTATATCCTCAATCATATTGTACCTAGCTTGGGAGAATTGACATAAATTTCTCTAAAAATCTTGGAATGAGGCCATTATTAGACCATTTCAAAGAAGACTTCTATATCTACAACTTTCATGAAGACCACAAAGCGAGATTATGCTTCAAAAATAGGTCAAAATTGTAATTTACTATAGTTGTCCCAAAAGTGTCCGTTTAATGGACATAATGTCCCTTCAAACGGACATAGACTGAGCTGAGACATTTTCAGACCCAAGAAGGTCCGCTTAGCAGACATTCAAGTCCGTTTAACGAACAGTTACGGGTTAAATTTCACATTTCCAACTCCGTAAGCTACCTAGGACCCATCTTATGCATATCTAACATTCCTAACTCATTTTCTTCATCAATTTCACTTCCATTTCAATTCAAAACATCCACAAAACACATCATACAAGACCATTGATCATAACCAACAAAGCATCATCATTCACTATAGCTATCACGTACAATACTTCCTCTGCAACATCACCACTTACAATGATCATAACACTCAACTCCGATACCCAAAATTTACATACTTTATAGCGTTAGAAAGCTAAGAAGATAAGCTACAACTTTCCAGAAGATGACTTTGTCTAATTCTAACTAGATTAGTACAGTTTTCTCCCTGAATCTAGTACACAATTTCGACCTCTATGAAAAGCTTGAAAATGCAATATAATGACTTTGAAAATCATGAACAAAACTTAATATATA
>JAOTJB010000007.1:5962949-5981356 GCA_027123815.1 Erythroxylum minutifolium | reverse complement strand
GGTAACTTCATTTGTGGTATTGACACATTAAAGAGAAGGTGAATTTTAATTTTTTTTAGCGCGTGAAGGTATTTTATATAGGGAGACTAGTAAATTTTATAATAAGTCATAGTATTATTAAAGGACTTATGATATTTTTTAATAACTTATCTATTGTTTTATAAATATGTGAAATAATATTGGTTTAATGGAATCATGTCATGAAGGAATTGTGGTATTTTTTTAAACTCATTTTTAGTACTTACAAATTACAAATTATATGGTTCTTATTATTTTGATGAATTTTATTTTCTGACCTTTTTCCAAACCAAATTTAAAATGAGGTTTTTTCTATTTAATCCATTAAGTTTCTTTATTTAAGTGATCTTTTTTGTTTTGGGTCTTTTTATCTCTTCCACTCTCATGTTCCTAGCAATTTCCATTAACTTTTCAATATGTTTTCCCTTCAAAGAAAAATATAAAACCATTAGTTGTTTAAATATCATGCCATTTTTTGTTCAAATATCCCAATTTTTGGCCGCGTTGGACATGGCAAAGACGAAGAAACTTGCTTTAGGGCAAGAGTGGTGAGGGTGTATGTTAGGTATATTTCTTATAGAAACTAAAAGTATGATAAGGAATATACTCTTGAATACACTTATCGACTATTCTTTATGTTAGGTATATCAAGTGTTATTCCTTTACTTCGAATAAGAATTTGTGATTTCTTAAATTTATCATGATTCTACACTCTTTAGGGAATCTTTAACTGAGATAATATTAATGTGACTTATATGTAAATTGATGTCATGCACTTGATTTCTTGTTATGACTTATATGATTGACTTATATGTAAATGTTTACTAATTTTTTATTTAAATTAATATATTGTATAAAAAATGGGATATTTGGAAATTATTATTATTAGTAAGGATTCATGGTATTATTTGTTTTGGGTAGTTGTATCAGTTTAATTAAATTATAGTATTATTAGTACTTAGATGTGTTATTTACAATTTAAAGTAAAGATTTTAGAATATTTTTTAATTGTGATTGTATTTTATATAAAGATATGGTATTATTTGTGTTAAGTGATGGTATTATTTGTAAGAACACGTATTGTTGCTTTTACTTTTATGTCATATTGACATAATTAAGTGAAGGTAAAATATCTATCAATTTTGCCTTCCTTGGCTTCCTTTACTTATCTTAGGTCCACATCCCTTTTTTGTTGCCAAAATAATCCCCTTCTACTAGGTCTAGTTTTCATGTTCTCCTTTCCCTTTCTTGTTCCTTCTTCCTCAACTCACTTAGTTCCTCCTCTTCATATCCTCTACAAGCTACCTTTGATTCTTTCTTATTTAGAGGCATTTTTATCTTTCTCCTTTTCTTTATTCCTCCTACCTTTTTCTCTTATTGTTTTTAAATTGAAAATTTGAAGTTTCCTTTATCCCCTATTCAGTTTGTTCCTATTATAGTAATATTTTCTCTATCCACTTAAATCCGAACTAGACTAATAACCTTATTCTTGGAATCTTACCTCTTTTGCCCATAAGTTCTCCTCCCTTTTGTTTTTTTATCTCTAATACTATCTTTTATCCTCCCTCCCCCTCTCCTAATTCTTCTGGTCTCCCTCCTTCTTAAGGCCTCTTCCCTTTTGCAAATTAAGTTACCTCTCAAATCCCCTCTAGCTCAACTTCCTTCTCCAAACATTGAAACAAAAGGCTCGATTATCTGCCTCCCTGACTTCCTCGACCTATTTTTGCTCCTTCTAAGCCTTCTGCTCCTCAAAAGCACTCAAATCCTTCCTTTTTAGGTATGAATTCTTACATTAGTTGTAAGAATATTGTTGGTGAATCTTCTAAGGTTTCTCTCCACTATTTCTTTCCCTTTATTTTAGATGGGATCTCTATTTTGGTTCTACCTTTGAAGATACATACGAAAGGTGGAAGAAACTAGTTTCAACTATAGTTGGTTTCTTTATGGGAAAATGTCTAGCTTTCGTCTCAATAAACTCTTAGGCCACTAAACACTGGAATGGTATGGGTTTAAAGGAAGTTCTTCTTAATGAAGAAAATGTGTTTCTCTTTACTTTCCATTTAGATTTAGATGCAATGAAAGTGATAAAAGTTTATCCTTGTCATTTCAATAGTATGCCTATCTTTTTGCAGCTATGGAAACTTATTGGTGTTGATGCGATCTAGTTTTAACAATAAGCATACAATGTAGCTGTAGCTAGTACTGGTGACCACGAGTCAATCCTATATGGACTAGAATTACTAGTACTTATAGTAGTACTTACTATCTTTCTATTATCTAGTTTAATAAGTTATCATGCTTATAATTAATCAAATTCAAAATTTAAAGTAATAAACTAAACTAAATCAATACTATTGATAAATAAAATGAAGATTAAAAAAAGAAATAATAAAAAAGGACAGTGGTCTATGGAATTTGAATCTCCCTAAGAATTCTTATACAATCATGATTTCATTACTTAATTTAATCTATAGTTTATTGGACCATAAAAATTCCTCAATTATGTTAATATATTTATCAAGACTATTAACATCTAATCCTTTATTGAATAACTAAAATCTCTTTCTAATTAAAAGCCCTAAGATTGCTTTCATTGATTTGTGAATTTCTCTATTAGGTTTGACTCTAATTTAGAAGATTTATATCGTTCTAAATTTAAGTTTGCATGTAACTCCTTCCAATTATGGTAAATCAATTCACATAAAAGGATTTCTTAATCTCAATTTTATGAAATCATACATGAATCAACTTGTTAGAAATATTAATTTAAAAATAATTAAGAATACATAATTGAATATCAATAAAACTAAAGAATGAATTAAGTTAAAATAAAATCACTATAAGGTTTATCCTGGGGTTCATTTAATCTATGTATCAGCTAAGTTTTAGTTCCTAATAATAGAAGACATAACATTAACATTAAAGGAAAACTAGAAAATCAAAAGAAACATGATGAAATCCTTTTTAATCTTCATGAAATCTACTTTAAATCAATGGTAATCCACTCTAAAATATATTTCCCTAGGTGTTCTTCATTGTTTTTATTGCACTAGTCGTTAATTTGTGTTTTTTTAGGCTCTCTCTAGCTTCTCTTATTTTCTATTATTTTCCCCTTTTATAACTTAAAAACTATAGTTTTGGGTGGCACACAATCACCCACACGATCATGTACAATGACATTGTTGATTAGAAATCACAAAATCATCAAATTTAGAATGAATAAAGGCTCAAAATATCCATACGGGCATGAGACATGGGCATGTATAGGGACTGCGTAACTATCTAAAATCATGTATTCATCTTATTTTATATGAAACATGTCAGTATGGGCATGTTTGTATAGATACAGGCGTGTCTAAAGATCATATGCATTTTTAGGTTATTCACAACTTGGTCAAAATACCTCTGAATCTCCCCAAACTTGTCATAATTTTTTCCTTTTACTACAAGTGAGTGAATTACAACCTGAATTAAGTACCAAAAATAATAATAATAATTTTCAAATAAGTAAGCAAAATGTATTGAACATAGGACTAAAAATATGGTCTATTAAGAAGTTATCAAACTCCTCTGTACTTATCCTAATGTAAATCAATTTCATCACTCTCAATTTAATAAAAAATTTTAAGAAAACATTAAAAGAATTAAAGATATCCATCAAAATTCTCTATTATTCATTCAATTGCAAAGTTTATTAAATTGTTAAGCGCTTAGTTTTTTTTGGAAAATGAATGAAAGATTTTATTAAACACTAGCAATAGCTACTGTACCACTGTAATGTAAGACTATTTACAAACTAGTTATAATTAGTACAATAATCCTTAGAACAAAGTTACAAGTTATCAAAGATTTCATCTAAGCTTCATGCCTAATGTGGGTTGCTTTGTGCATTCCTTGCTATCATGATCTCTTAGATCCAGTTTAGAGTGTTATCAACTAATTAATGTTTTCCAATGGTTTCCCCTTTGTATAATATATTGTTTCTTTGTCTCCATGTTGAATATATTGTTGAAATGAAAGTAATTTTGGGTAGCTCACCATTTTGTTTGAGTTCCTAAACTTTTTGGTAATGAACGCCATGACTATATTCCATTCATATGCTTAACAGTGCTCCATTAAAAGATACAATACTATATTCCAAATAACTTTATAGAACATGCATTAGAAAAAGAGATGATTCCTATCTTCCTTATCTTCTTTGCATAAGACACAAATAGGATCATATGAGCAAAACCACCTATCCTTAATTCTGATCCTGTTTTTTATAACTAGTCAATTGATCAAGGAAGCTTTAAGGTTCAAAGTTTGTTGCCATAGTATTTCATAGCATAGTATATTATCCAAGTTAGTCATGTAAATTTTATAGCAAGAGTAATTAGTGAAATACCCTTTGGTATTGGCTACCCAAATGATTATGTCACCTTTATGCAATGACGAAGCTAAAATAGATAATTTGAAAGTTAAGAGGAGCCTCTTAAGTTGCAATGACAAACTCCATAATGTATGAGTAAGGAAACTTTAGCATAAAAAAGAATTATATTCCTTAAGTGGAGGAGATTATTTCTCTTAAATAATAGAGTGTGATCATTCCAGTTGTCATGCCAAAACCAAATTTTTTCACCATTCCCCAACTTCTGCTTAATCCAAGGTTATAAAAGGTTTCTCAATTTTAGCATATATGAGAAGTACTAAGAGTGTCCCTTGTTTATTTCCAGCTACCACAAATTCTAGTTTTTTAGGTCAATTTCATTAATATGTTTGATCTATAGTGCTCCTTTATCAAAGTATAATCTCCAAATCCTTTTAATTAAAAGGACTTGTTTCATAAAATAAATAGGGACAATTCCTAGCCCCCCGTCTTCTTTGGGATAAATACCTTCCTCTCATTTAACCTTTTCCCCTTTTGAAGTTTTTGCCTTATCAGACTATAAGAAAGCTTTAATAATCCTCTCAATCTCTTTGATGACTCTCTTTAGAAGAATTAAATGAGCACTTCAATGCACATATAGACTATTTAAGATAAAATTGATCAGAGTAAGCCTAATAAAAAAATGATAAAAACTTGTTTTGCTAAAAATTGGTTATTTCTTTATAGTATTCAATCAGAGGAATGTAGTCTCTAAGTTTTGGCTTAGTAGTAGTAACGAGAATGCCAAGATATTTGAATGGTGGAGATTTAATTCTATTGACAAATCTTTTGTTGAATTCAGATTGATTCCTCACATCAGAAGAAATGAACATATTACTTTTATTAGCATTGAACTTCAATTTAGAACAAGCTAAGAATAACTTCATAATGCCTAACATTATTTCAATGGATTGGAAGTCAGACCATATAACTGAAGTAAATCACCTATTAATATAGAAATCACATATAATATGCAAAATACACAACAAGGGGGTTGAATTGTGTTAAATCGTCTAAGATTTGAATATTTAAAATCTTCTTAATTTTCTTT
Source organism: Erythroxylum minutifolium (assembly GCA_027123815.1). Lineage (NCBI taxonomy): Eukaryota > Viridiplantae > Streptophyta > Magnoliopsida > Malpighiales > Erythroxylaceae > Erythroxylum > Erythroxylum minutifolium. The sequence goes on along the minus strand of JAOTJB010000007.1, from coordinate 5,975,879 downwards.
ACAAATTCAGACGATTACAATTTTACACAATGCACTTAATTTGATGAGTAATGCAATAGTAAAAATTAGTATCTATTCTTCTAAATAATAAGAAAATTAAAAAGGTAGGAATTAGAAAATATGACACCACGATTTATACTAGTTCACCCTTAACCTTGGGCTACGTCCATTCCTCAGAGTTTATCTGAGATGTCACTATCTCTTTCAATGTTATAAGTATTATTTCTACACTTGCAGAGCCTCTTCAGGCCTCTTTCATGAAGTATTCTTTATCTGCTTCCTTAGCCTCTTCAGGCTCTAGCCTTCCTTTCTCTAAAAAGATATTGTTTAAACTTTCACACTCACGTTATAGATGTATTTGCTCTCTTTATTTCTTTATTTTCTCTCAGAATATTTTTCACAGCATAAGCATTTGACAAAGAATTTCTATTGAGTATTTTTGTACAATCAAAATTCTTATTGAAGTCTACGACTATTACTAATATTTATAGCCTAAGCCTCTAATGGTCTTCTTAAGAAATTTGCTTGTCGAGTCTTCTAAATTCTGTTATTAGTTGAGTCCTGTAACCAACTCTAACTAACTAACGTTCTAGCACATTCTTTAATTACATCGACTTGCTTAGATTCGTATGCTTTGTTTGATGTATTAGACTTAATCACTTCATCTGATTCGTCTTATTCAGCTTTTACTTAAGTATCGTCTTGATTTGATGATTTGTGCCACTTATATTTATCTGCGCACTTAACAAATTCATCAAAACAGTTCACACACTTCTATTATTATCATTATTTGACTTTCATCAAAATCAATAGAAAAAGTAAAGTCTTCTTGATTTAACATGCTTAACTCAACAATAATAAAAAATTTAGGGGCCAACATTTCTCCCCCTCTTAAAAAAATTTTGTCCTCGAAATTCTTACCTAAGTTATTGAAAAGGTGTGGATACTTCTCCTTCATGGCCTCCAAGGGCTCCCACGTGGCCTCTTCCTTAGAATGATGTTTTGACAGAACGTTAACTAGTTGAACTGTCTTATTCCTAAGGATCTTTTCCTTTGTGTCCAGAATCTCCACTGGAGTCTCCTTGTAAGTCAAATCACCTCTCAACTGAACCTCAGTGGTCTGAATGATGTGGGAGGGATCTGATCTATACCTCCTTAACATGGAAACATGAAAGACATCATGTATCTGTGATAATTCTGGTGGTAGTGTCAATCTATAGGCCAGTGGTCCAATCCTCTCAATAATCTCGTAAGGACCAATGTATCTTGGGCTCAATTTGCCCTTCTTGCCAAACCTTATGACTCCTTTCCAAAGAGATGTCTTAAGAAAGACTTGCTCACCAACTTTATACTCCATTTCCTTTTGGTGTGCATCAGTATAGCTCTTCATTCTATCTTGAGATGCTTTAAGCCTTTGCTTAACTAGATTGACCTTGTCAACTGTTATCTGGAGTAACTCTGGTCCTATTAATTTCCTTTCTCATTCTTCATCCTAGCATATAGGAGTTATACATCTTCTTCCATACAGTGTTTCATAAGGAGCCATCTAAATGCTCGAGTGGTACAAATTATTGTAAGCAAATTTGACCAATGGCAAGTGCTTGTCCTAAGCACCTTTGAAATCCATCACATATGCCTTGAGCATTCCTTCCAAGGTTCTAATGGTCATCTCAGATTGACCATCTGTTTGGGGATGGAAAGTAGTGCTAAAATTTAACTTGGTCCCTGGAACTTCTTGCATGCTTTCGCAAAATCTCAAAGTAAACTGAGGATCTCTATCAGAAACTATAGAGTCTAGAATCCCATGTAGTCTCACTATGTCATAAATGTACTTCTTTGCTAGCACATGTAGAGAATCGGTCTGTTTAATTGCTAGAAAATGGGCTGACTTCATTAAACAGTCAATAATAACCCATATAGCATCATGCTTCTTACTGGTCTTGGGCAAACCCATCAGAAAATCCATGGTTATCCTTTGTCACTTCCACTCAGGAATGGACAATGGCCTTAACTTGCCTGAAGATGCCTGGTGTTCAACCTTAACTTGCTGACACACTAGACACTTGCTTGCATAGTCTGCTACTTCCTTCTTTATACCTCTCTACTAGAAATACTCTTTCAAATCTCTATATATACTGGTGTTACTTGGGTGTATGGAATAAGGAGCATTGTGTGCCTCGTCGAGTATATCATCCTTTACCTCCTTAACATTCGAAATACAAAGTTTATTACCTACAACCATAAGTCCATCATCCCTCACTTCTAGTTCAGATTGCTTGCCATTCTTAATTTCTTCTCAAAGCTTGTTCAAATCTACATCTTGTTCTTGTAACTCCTTAACTTCCTCTTTGAGTATTGGTCTCACTCTGAAATTAGCAATAATGTAATCAAGTTCCTCTTATTTTAAGCTTATTCTAAGTTTAGCCATCTCTTTCAACAATGGTAGATAAATTGTTTAAACATAGGCTATGGTGGATTTCCTACTCAAGGCATCAGCCGCTACATTTGCCTTGCCTGGATGGTATTCAATCAACAAGTCATAATCCTTAAGCAACTCTAACCACCTTCTTTGTCTCAAATTCAACTCTTTCTAGCTCAATAATTACTTGAGACTTTTATGATCTGTAAAAATGCTCATCTGAACTCCATACAAATAATGTCTCCAAATTTTCAAGGAAAAAATTATTACTGCTAATTTTAGATCGTGGGTCGAGTAATTCAATTCATAAGGCTTTAGCTGCTGTGAGGCATAAGCTATTACCTTATCTACTTGCATCAACACACAACCCAAACCCTTTCTTAAAGCATCACTATAAACTGTACAGCCCTCATCTCCCATGGGCAAGGTCAAAATTGGAGCACTTGTCAATCTGTACTTAAGCTCTTCAAAGCTCTTCTGACATTCATCACTCCAGATAAACTTCTGATTTTTCCTTAATAACTTGGTCATTGGAGCAGCTATCATGGAGAATCCTTCAACAAACCTCCTATAATATCCTACCAGACCCAGAAAGCTTCTCACTTCTACCACTATATTTGGTGCATGCCAATTTACCACTGCTTCAATTTTCCTCAGATCGACATGTACCACATCCTTCGAAATTACGTGTCTAATGAATATCACCTTATAAAGCCAAAATTCACACTTACTGAATTTGACATAAAACTCCTTCTCCTTTAGTGTTTTCAACACTATCCTAAGATGTTCCTTATGACCCTTTTCGCTCTTGGAATAAACCAGAATGTTATTTATAAATACTATGTCAAATTGGTCTAGATATTCCTTGAAGACCTTATTCATGAGATCCATAAACATAATTGGAGCATTGGTCAATCCAAATGGCATGACTAAGAACTCATAATGCCCATAACGTGTCCTAAAAGTTATTTTGTGTACATCAGATTCCCTGATTTTGTGATGATGATAGCCTGACCTGAGATCAATTTTAGAGAAGACCTTTGTTCTTTGAAGTTAGTCAAACAAATCATCGATTCATGGCAGAGGATACTTATTCTTAATGATCACCTTGTTGAGCCTCTGGTAGTCAATGTACATGTGCCATGTTCCATCTTTTTTTTTTATAAACAGAATTGGTGCTCCCTATAGCGACAAACTTGGCTGTATATACCCCTTCTCTAACAGTTCTCCCAACTGTTCCTTAAACTCCTTCAGCTCAGCTGGAGCCATTCTATACGGTGGTATGGAAATGGGTGCGGTACCTAGAATCAGATCGATGGTGGATTCAATTTCCCTTGGTGGTGGCAAACCAGGCAAGACTTCTGGATACACGTTTGGAAATTCCTTCACAATTGAAAAATCTTCTAACTTTCCTTCATTCACCTCAGTGTCCACAACGTATGCCAAGAAGGCTTCATACCCTTTTCTCATCATCTGGTCAGCTAGTAAAGTTGAAATAATTCTTAGCGATGGTGTTTTTCTGTCTTAAAAGTCACCTTCTTACCCTTGCCAAGATTAAATTCTACCTCTTTGAGGCTACAGTCTAACTTTGCATGATATTTCTCTAAGGTATCCATTCTAAGAATAACATCTAGGCCCTTTAAATCTAAAGGCATTAAGTCCACTACCAGTTTAGCACCATCAATAAAGAGTTCACAATCTCTATATGCTTGACTTATTATCACATTCCTCCCTAAAGGAGTACTAACAATCAATGGACTATCCAATGGTACCAAATTAACACCATATAATGTCATGCTTGCAGAAACAAAAGAATGTGTGGATCCAGAATCAATCAATAAATATACTTCTAAATTAAATAATCGAGCCATACCCGTGACTACTTTAGCTGCAGCTGTAACTTCATCTCTGGTCATGGTAAACACCCTTGCCTTTTCCTGACCCCTTGGCCTTCCTGGAAGATAACCTTCTTTGCCACTCCAGAACTTCCCACCTTAGTGGCTGGCCTAATTCCTACTGTTTTAGCTCTTTTTGAGACTTACATCTGCAACCCATCTTACCTTGTTTCTTGGGGACATTCCCTGACCATGTGTCCCTTCTCTCCACATCGAAAACATACTGCGAGTAACTTGAAGCACTCTACTCTGTGAAACTTCCCACAATGCTCGCATTGGGGGTTCGTATACCTACTCCTCTCCATCATTCTGTTACGTCCTACAGTTTAGGCTTGCACCGAAACTGTCTTTACTTGCTTGTTCTTAGTAGAGCCACTACTTCCCACTTTGCTCTGTATATGGAAAGTCCTCATACTCCTCTCATGTATGGTGGTATTCATTCCCTTTTTGGAAGACTGTTCCTAGTTCTTCCTCTTCCTGTTTACTTCATATTTTATGTTCTCCAGTTTCTCAGCTTGGAGTGCAGCATCTACTAATAGCTGGTAGTCACAAAAGTTATGGATCAATACTTTCTCCTTAATCCCTAAATAAAGTCCTCCCTCAAACTTATGGAACTTATCCTCCTCATTTGTAACAATGTTAGCCGCATACCTTGAAAGTTGGGTGAACTTCAGCTCATATTCACTCACACTCATATCCCTTTATGTGAGATTTAGGAATTCTCTGGCCTTCTCTTAGATATAGACTTTCGAGAAGTATTTCTTCCTAAAGGCTTCCAAAAATTTTCTCCATGATAATATCAGTGGTATGACCTGACTATGGGGCATTGTTTCCCACTAACAGAGTGCATCCCCTTACAACAAGCTCACTACATAATCCAATTTCTCCTCATCAGAGCACTTCATCTGAAACAAGATCTCTCTGTCGTTCTCAACCATGCTTCAGCCTCTTTAAGATTTATAGTCCTATTAAAGTCTATAGCCCCATACTTGCAGAGCTTATCATACTGTCTGCTCCTTTCCCTTGGAGCTTGCACTGGAACTTGTGGCACTTGGCCCATAGCATACGTGAAAACGTGAGCAAAGGTTTGAAAGAAACATGGATCTGTGGGGTTTATTTGGGGCATAGTAGGAGGCAGTGGCACTTCATATTGCACACTAGGTGCCTCAGAATCATGAGCAGAGTATGTCCCCGCATCTTGTGGGACATGAAATTCATCCATACTTCCTTGGCGAGAGCAAGATCAAGTCATAGCTCCTCAAGTTCTCCTTCGAGGTGGCATACTCACTCCTTCAATTTAAATCCATTTAAAATCTTTATATCATATTTTATGTCATGTTTAAACTCGCATGTGTGCATGTAAAACCTTCTTAAACCATGCTTCATATAAAACAATTTCAAATCATATGAAACAATACAAAAACAATCCATATTGTTCTTTTAAAGCAACGCATGTTCATTTCATGCTTTAAAACGACCCATTTCATGCTTAGGATACTAAATCTAGACGCTTTGATACCAATAGATGTCAGACCCCATTTCCTGAGTCTAACTCGTAAGTCAAATGTGAGCACATCACTCTGTAAGGTTCTTGTAATGAAATCTCATTAGCCATCATAGGTTCATCTTCATTCTCATAACATCCCACAATTCCATAATTGAGCACTTGATATACGACAATCCATTCTTATGCTTATATCCTCAATCGTCACCCTAAACATATCACTCATTTTATCTCTTATTTCTACATCAAACCAAGTACATTTCAAGCTCCATTCAAGCCTAAATGTATCATAGGACAGCATTGATAAGTCCACAATTTATACATGTACATGATTTGGGACAATAGGCATGACTTTCACTATGGATGTCAGCTGATGGTCATTTAAGTACAGTTTCAAAGAGGACTTTGAGTTATACAACTTTTGTTAAGACCCCAAAAAGAGATTTTGATGTCTAGATGATCAAAAATTGGACATTTATATAACTGTCTTGAGAATATCTGCTTAGCGGACTTATGTCCCTCCAAACGGACATGAACTGAGCTGGAATACTGGAATTCCCAAGAAGGTCCGCCTAGCGGACATTAAGCCTGCCCAACGGATATCTACGGGTTAATTTCCAAATTTTTACCTCCTACAAGTTACTTATGACCCCTCTTATGCATATCTATCATTTCTAACTTATTTTCCTCATCATTTTCCTTCATTATCACTTTCATTTCATCTTAATATCATTTACATCCAAATCATAATCTATGTTTGGTCATCAATCCAAAAACATAACATCCAAACTTATGCGCATTCATTATAATTTCTAAACATGTTCAATCTCCCTTTATCACCTTCATTTCATCTCTAACTTATCACACTAATTCTTCCCATTTCAAAACACCATAGTACTCATTTTCTGTTAACTTAAATAAAGAAAAGACTATAAAGCGTCCAGCATGCACCCTGTGCAGTATCACTAACTTGTAAAAATCCTATCTTTCAAGTCCAATCTCCAAAAATTACACACTTTATATCATTGGAAAGCAAAGAGGATAAACTACAACATCCAAGCAAGCAACATTGTCCAAATTAACCTAGATTAATATAGTTTTTCCCCTGAAGTCAGAATAAAGATTTTATCCCTATGAACGCTTAAAAATGCAATGGGAAAACTTGGAAAGTCATGAGCAAATCATAAATATATTTCATTATCATCAAAAGAAAAGAGTTAAAAAAGCGTTAATGGGCATTTCAACACCCAAATACATCATTTGTCTTATAATCCAAAAATACAAAATATATATGAATGAGTGTTACTTGAAATGCAGTTAAAGCCTTGTGTTTTCATAAACTAACTTAAATACAAAAATATGCAAACTTGAAGTGATGCCTTGACTTTCTATCACTGGATCTCTTGCTCTTCACTTGGAGATGGGGAGGAATAGGGGATGAGCTCAAAAGCTCGTAGGTAATAAGTTTATAGTGGAGAAACAAACAAAACCATTGAAAATATTCGTTGCTATAGTAAATTGTATTGAATCCAAAAAACACGTATTTCTCAAATTCTCAAACTTATCAAATAATTCATAAACAACATAAGTCATGTATTTCTCATCTTGTCAAACAATCTTAAACACATAAGCAATCATAATGGTTTGGGTAGTCCATAAATATGAGGGAGTTCTTGCAAAGCTCCGATAAACATGAGGGAGTTCTTACGAATCTCCAGTAATAGTATAATGGACCACCACCAACCCACACAATGGTTTGGGTAGTCAATAAACATGAGGGAGTCCGTGAAGGAGCTCCATGCCAGTAGCAAGCAGGCGGGAGAAGCCTTTAACATGGTCAATGTGCATATGACATAAAGAATGGACCACCACAAACACACACAAACATGAATTTCATATCTTATAAACATCTTGCACATTTCAGAAACAAGATTTCCATAAGTATAATATTTTTCAAATACAATTTTCATCATCATTTCATAAATCATCATCAGGATTCATGTACCAAACATGTAGCAATTACTTAAATCATTTAAGAAGCAATAAATGCAACATTTATAAAGCAATTGAAATCATTTAATTTTATTGATTTGGAAAAACACTCATGGCTCATTAACTCAACTATAAACATGTAACCCACTTAAATTTCTTGCTTAAAAACTTGCCTGAAAATGGTCCTCCTCTTGCCTCTCTTGATTCCCTTTAACATTTTCAAAATCCAATTCAATAGGAATACAAATTGAGAACCCAAAACGTATATTCACTAAAAATTGATTCTAGAATACTTAAACCCATGTCTTTCCTAAGCTTCATTAACTAAAACCTTTTCAAAAATTCAAAGGATTAAAAATAAGCTTACCTTGAATCTTTACCAAACAAAGAGATGTTTGGCTCAAATGGAAGCTATTCTCTTCCTCTTTCTTTTTCTCTTCTTGAATACTCTCAAAATCACTCTTAAAAGTTAAGAAAAGATAAAACCCTAACTTGCTTCTTCCTTTTCTCTCATGAACGATCTTTCTCACACTTCTCTTTCTTTTTCACATTTCTTTGTTCTTCTCTCCCTTCATTCACGTTTTTCTTCTTCTAATAACCACGATAACATTTTTTCTCTTCCAATTTTACCCTTAATGAGTGCTAAATGCCCCTTTACCCTTCCTTTAATGCTTTATGGCTTTTATACTTAAGTGACATGCCACAATTGCCCTCAATATATTCCTACAACTTTAATTTAACTAACCAGTGTAATAAAATCCTACTAACACTGTAATAAATAATTAACTCTAGTAATTATTGTATCTTGACCTCATAATTTATTTAAATCATGCTTAACTTAATAAAAAAATCGAGGGCCAACATTTCTCCCTCTTTTAAAAGAATTTTGTCTTCAAAAATCTTACCTGAGTAATTGAAGGGATGGATACTTTTCCTTTATGGACTCTAAGGGCTCCCACGTGGCCTCTTCCTTAGGATGGTGTTTCCACAGGACTTTAACCAGTTGAATTGTCTTGTTCCTGAGGACCTTTTCCTCAGTGTCCAGAATCTCCGCTAGAGTCATCATCTCTCAACTGAACCTTAGTGGTCTGAATGATATGGGATCGATTTGATCTATACCTCTTTAACATGGGAACATGAAAGACATCATGTATCTATCACAATTTTGGTGGTAGTGCCAATCTATATATCAATGGTCCAATCCTCTCAACAATCTTGTAAGTACCAACGTATCTTGGGTTCAATTTGCCCTTCTTGCCAAACCTTATAACTCCTTTCCAAGGAGATGTCTTAAGAAAGACTTGCTCACCAACTTCATATTCCATCTCCTTTTGGTATGCATCAGTATAACTCTTCATTCTATCTTAAGCTGCTCTAAGCCTTTGCTTAATTAGATTGACCTTGTTAACTGATATGTCATCTAGAATAACTCTGGTCCTATTAATTTCCTTTCTCCTTCTTCATCCTAGCATATAGGAGTTCTATATCTTCTTCCGTATAGTGCTTCATAAGAAGCCACCTGAATGCTCAAGTAGTACGAATTATTGTAAGCAAATTCAATCAATGGCAAGTGCTCATCCCAAGCACCTTTGAAATCCATCACACATGCCCTAAGCATTCCTTCAAAGGTTTGAATAGTCCTCTCAGATTGACCATTTGTTTGGGGATGGAAAGCAGTGCTAAAATTTAACTTGGTCCCTAGAGCTCTTTGCATGGTTTCCCAAAATCTAGAAGTAAACCGAGGATCTCTGTCAGAAACTATGGAGTCTGGAATCTCATGTAGTCTCACTATCTCATTAAAGTACTTCTTTGCTAGCACATGTAGAGAATCAGTCTGTTTAATTGCTATAAAATGGTCTACCTTTGTCAAATGTTCAATAATAACCCATATGGAATCATGCTTCCTACTAGTCTTGGGCAAACCCATCAAAAAATCCATGGTTATCCTTTGCCACTTCCACTCAGGAATAGACAATAGCCTTAACTTGCCTGAAGGTGCCTGGTGTTCAGCTTTAACTTGTTGACACACTAGACACTTGCTTGCATATTCTGCTACATCCTTCTTTATACCTCTCTACCAAAAATGCTCTTTCAAATATCTACACATCCTGATGCTACCAGGGTGTATGGAATAAGGCACCTCGTCGACTATCTCATCCTTTACCTCCTTGACATTAGAAATACAAAGTCTATTGCTTACAACTATAAGTCTATCATCCCTCACTTCCACTTTAGATTGCATGCCATTCTTCCATCATCCCTCACTTCCACTTTAGATTGCTTGCCATTCTTAATTTCTTCTCGAAGCTTGTTCAAATCTGTATCTTGTTCTTGTAACTCCTTAACTTTCTCTTTGAGTATTGGTCTCGCTATAAAATTAGCAAAAATGCAAAGGTTCCTCCTATTACAAGCTTATTCTAAGCTTAGCCATCTCTTCCAACAATGGTAGATAAATTGTCTAAACATGGGCTATGGAGGATTTCCTATTCAAGGCATCGGCCACCACATTTGCCTTGCCCAGATGATATTCAATCAACAGGTCATAATCCTTAAGCAACTCTAACCACTTTATCTACCTCAAATTCAACTCTTTCTGACTCAATAATTACTTGACACTTTTATGATATGTAAAAATCCTCATCTGAACTCTGTATAGATAATGTCTCCAAATTTTCAAGGCAAAAATTATTGTTGCTAATTCTAGATCATGGGTCGAATAATTCAATTCATAAGGCTTTAGCTGCTGCAAGGTATAAGTTATTACCTTGTCTCCCTGCATCAACACATAACCCAAACCCTTTTTTGAAGCATCATTATAAATTGTATAGCCCGCATCTCCCATAGGCAAGGTCAGAATTGGAGCACTTGTCAATCTGTGCTTAAGTTCCTCAAAGCTCTTCTGACATTCATCACTCTAGATAAACTTCTGATTTTTCCTTAATAACTTGGTCATTGGAGTAGCTTTCATGGAGAATGCTTCAACAAACCTCCTATAATATCCTTCCAGACCCAGAAAGCTTCTCATTTTTGCCACTGTCTTTGGTGTATGCCACGTCACCACTGCTTCAATTTTCCCCGGATCGATATGTACCCCATCCTTCAAAATTACGTGTCTAAGGAATATCACCTTATGAAGCCAAAATTTACACTTGTTGAATTTGGCATAAAGCTCCTTCTCCTTTAGTGTTTATAGCACTATCTTTAGATGTTCCTTATGTTCCTCTTGGCTCTTAGAATAAACCAGAATGTCATTTATAAATACTACGACAAATTGGTCCAGGTACTCCTTGAAGACCCTATTCATGAGAACCAAGAACACAGCTAGAGCATTGGTTAATCCAAATAGCATGACTAGGAACTCATAATGCCTATAACGTGTCCTAAAGAATGTCTTGTGTACATCAGATTCCCTAATTCCGAGCTGATGAACACCTGACCTGAGATTAATCTTGGAGAAGATCCTTGCTTCTTACAGTTGGTCGAACAAATCATCAATTCGTGGTAAAGGATACTTGTTCTTAATGGTCACCTGGTTGAACCTCCAGTAATCAATGCACATACGCCATATTCAATCTTTCTTTTTAACAAACAGAACCGATGCTCCTCATGACAACGAACTTGGCCTTATATATCCCTTCTCTAATAGTTCTCCTAACTATTTTTTAATCTCCTTCAGCTCAGCTAGAATAATTCTATACGGTGGTATAGAAATGGGTGCGGTACTTGGAATTAGGTCATTGGTGAATTTGATTTCCCTTACTAGTGGCAAATCAGGTAAGGATTCTGGAAACACATCTAAAAATTACATCACAATTGAAAAATCTTCTAACTTTCCTTCGTTCACGTCAGTGCCCACAACGTGTGCCAAGAAGGCTTCATACCTTTTTCTCATCATCTGGTCAGTTAGCAAAACTGAAATAATTCTTAGTGATGATGTTTTTTTGTCTCCCTTACAAGTCACCTTCTTACCCTTGCCAAGATCAAATTTTACCTCTTTGAGGCTACAGTCTAACTTTGTATAACATTTCTCCAAGGTATCCATTCTAAGTATAACATCTAGGCCCTTTAAATATAAAGGCATTAAGTTCACTACCAGTTTAGCACCATCAATAAAGAGTTCATAGTCTCTATATGCTTGACTTATTATTACATTCCTCCCTAAATGAGTACTAACAATCAATGGACTATCCAATGGCACCAAATCAACATTATGTAATATCATACTCGTAGAAACAAAAGAATGTGTGGAACCAGAATCAATCAATAAATATACTTCTGAATCAAAAAACTAAGCGATACCTGTAATAACTTTAGGTGAGACTACAACTTCATCTCTGGTCATGGAAAATTCCCTTGCTTGTTATTGACTCCTTGCCCTTCCTAGAGGAATAACCTTCCTTGCCACTTTAAAACTTCCCACCTCAATAATTGGCTTGGTTCCTACTGTTTCAGCTTTCTTTGGGACTTGCATAAGCGACCCATCTTTTCTTGGTGCTTGGGGACATTCCCTAACCATGTGTCCCTTCTCTCCACATCGGAAACACACTCCAAGTAACTTGAAACACTCTCCTCTGTGAAACTTCCCACAATGCTCATATTGGGGGTTTATATACCTACTCCCCACCATCCTTCTGTTACCTTCTATAGTTGAGGCTTACACTGAAACTGCCTGGACTTGCTTGTTCTAAGCAGAGCCACTACTTCCCACTTCATTATGCATGTGGCAAGTCTTTATACTCCTCTTAGGCATAGGGGTACTCATCCCCTTCTTAGAAGACTGTTCTCAATTCTTCCTCTTCCCATTTACTTCATACTTTATGTTCTCCAGTTTCTTAGCTTACAGTGCCAACAGCTGGTAATCATAAAAGTTGTGGATCAATACTTTCTCCTTGACCCCTAAACGAAGTCCTCCCTCAAACTTACAGCATTTATCCTCCTCATTCTCAATAATGTTAGCCACATAATTCAACTCATATTCACTCACATTCATGTCCCTCTATGTGAGAAGGAATTCTCTAGTCTTCTCTTGGACATAGACTTTCGAGAAGTATTTCTTCCTAAAGGATTCCAAAAAATTTCTCCATGACAAAACCAGTGGTATGACCTGACTATAGGGCACT
>JAOTJB010000007.1:5939990-5962849 GCA_027123815.1 Erythroxylum minutifolium | reverse complement strand
AGGACAATACCTGGTGTGATGGCGGTGGAGGCCGGGCTCCACACCGTAGCGATCCGGCCCAAGTCCGGATGCTACACATATAGATGGACTAATTCCCTTAATGTTACTCAAACTCCATCCTATGACCTTTTTCAATCTTTTCATCTCACTCAAAGTTCTTTTTTTCTTAGTTAGCATCCAAAGTAGATGCAAGAATGGCCAAATATGTTTCCCTTTCTCCTAAAAACACATACTTCAAATTCTCAGGTAACTCTTTCAACTTTACTTATGGTACAGCTACATTCTTCACTTTATTAGGAGATGTCTCTAAAAATTCACCAAACTCCACCTCAATGGCATCGTCAGGTAATTAGTAGTACTCATCAATCTCTTTAACCAAGTCTAACTCCCTTTCTTCTTCTTCCTATAAGGTAAAATCAAAATTTGTAGCATTAATTTGATTGAAAAGAGAACATTCTTCATAAGCAACAGTAGTAGGAATAGTTTAAACATTAAAGATTGAAAATACTACTATTTCTCCTAAAACATTCATAGTCAATTTCCCATTCTTCACATCAATTAAGGTGTTGGTGGTGGCCATAAAGGGCCTCCTTAGAAGTATGGTGTGCTCCTTTTCTTGCTCTTTTATTTCTGCCATGTCTAAAACCACAAAGTTTATAGGGACAATCAATCCTCCAACCTTCACTAAAATATCTTCCATAATTCCTTTCGGATAACGGATTGACCTATCAGCTAATTGCAAACACATGTTGATAGGTTTTAACTATCCTAGATCCAATTTGATATAAATAAAATGAGGCATAATTTTTATAGTTTATCAAGCATATCCTTAACCTCATCACCACTGATACTTTCATGATGAAACTCCCTGGACCTTTCAATTTAGGGGTAGCTACTATTGAAGGACTACACTTACTACTTTTGAAACCATCACCTTCTTATGTGACGCAAACTTATTTTTTGGGTGCTTAGTTCCTTGAAAAACTTCATATAAGCTGGAATGTTCCTGATCATATCTAACAAAGGAAGATTAATATTAATTTTAGAAAGCATGTTATAGAGATCAGAAAAGTGTTCATCTTGTTTTAATTCATTAAGGTAGCTTAGATATGGAAATGGTGGTCTAAAAGGATCGGTCACCTTAGGCAGTCTTGGTCCTTCATTGCCTTTGATTATATGCCCGAGTTTTCTACCTTCTTGAACGTGACTTGAGGAGTCGTGCCCATTATTTTCCTTATTTTGCTCATCTTTTCCCTTGATAAGACTCTCCTCTTCTTGATTACCTGCATCAGACAGATTAGAAGGAATCTCAATATGATTATCAATCACCTTACCACTTCTTATAGTTGTAATGGCCTTGGCTTATTCAAGTTGACAAGGTAACTTTTCCTTTTGATTTTTTTACATTTAAGTAGCGAGTTGTCCTATTTGAGTCTCAACCCTCTTCATAGAAGCTTCCAATGAGTCAAATCTCTTATTGTTCGTTTCTTGATTCTGAGCAGTTGCTTGAATAAACACATTAAGACTTTCCTCTAAAGAAGACTTTCTCAGTGAGTTCTGATTTGAGTATTGCCCTTGGAATTGATTCTGTCTATGAAAATTTTGATATTGTGGTTGGGGCTGCACTGGTGGATTACTAGTCTTCCAAGAGAAATTAGGGTGGTTTCTCCAACCAGGGTTGTAGTTGTTCGAATATAGATCATTTCTCACCCTCGGTTGAAAACCACAAAGTGACTTTACTTATTCTTCCTCACCTACAAAAGATTCAAAAGAATACGAACAAACATTAGCTCCATGACCAAAAGTTCCACATATACCACATACCTTATAAATTGGAGCATCTTGAGATTGTCTCATAGTTAGCATTTTCATATGCTTTGTTAACTCACTTAATTACATAGCCATTTCTTGATTCGAGTTCACTTTATGAACTCCAGCTTTTCTCCCCCTCACACTCTTTTGTTGAGAATTGGCCACTAACATTTCAAATATTTCATACGTTTCTTCGATAGTCTTCCCTCCCGCAGTTACTCCTACTGCATTGTCCACTGTGTACTGACACTATTGTGATAACCTATCATAGAAGAATTGGTTCTGTATGTGAAGTGGAAAATGATTGTGTGGGCACTGTATTAGCAAGAGTTTGAAGCATTCCCACGCCACATAGAATGATTCTCCCTCCATCTAAGTGAAGGTAGCTATCTTCGTCTGCAACCCAGAGGTCTTTTGATAGGAATAGAATTTTCCTATAAATTTGTTATAAACCTCCTCCCATATAGTCAATGAATCAAACGGAAAGGTCATCAACCATGCCTTGACCTGATCTTTCAATGTGTATGGGAAGCATCTCATTCTGAGTTGATCTTCGTTTAATCCATCCAAAGGAAATGTTTGTAGAGAGGTGTAGAATTCCCAATTGAAGTTTAAAGGGTCTTCATTGTGAACCCCATAGAAAGATGGTAGCATGTTGTAGTGGATGCTTTTCAATTTATAGTTTTTGGCTGCCTCTTCCAAATGTATGCACGAAGTAGCAATACTAATGACTGTCTGGTGTACTCCTTCATTACTAGTTGCCTTTCACCTATCTCTTGATCTTTAGACTTCGGTTCCTCGAGATTGTCTTCAAAGTACCTTTGAGGTCTTCTTATCCAATGCACATTATCAATAAAGGCAATGATTTCATTTTCCAACAACCTCCTTCCTCGTATAAACAAAATAAAGATAACATTAAATTAGTAACAAAAACTGCTAAAACAATTCAATGAAATAACACGACAAAATGGAATGCCTGAAAAGATAAAACAATTAAAATTAATTTAAGTCAAAAAAACTAAACACCTCCCCCGCAACGATGCCAAAACCTTATTATGCTAAAATAAGTTCTACAAAACCTAGGCTATCCTACTTGTAAGTATAAGAGATAATTGTATTTGAATATCTAGGGTCGTCTCTCCAGGAGGTGAAATGGGTTCACTCAAATTAACTTTGAATAAAAATAGAAATAAACGTAATCCTAAACACTCTATCACGATTTATTGAGTAAAAGACTTTAAAGAAAATAAAGTCATTAAACTGAAGAGCAAACTAATTGAACTAAAAGCAAGAACGATTTGATCAATCGATATGGAAACTCTTAAGAAATTAACTTCATTAATTTAATCTCCTGTACATGACTAAGGGGAATTAATTGGATAATTGTCTTGTTAAAATACCAAATGGGTCCTAAAATCAATTCAAATAATAAACTAAATCTAACTTTTCTATTCGACAAGTTTATCAATCTAAATCAATTATGTAAACCTAACTAATAATTACCCACTTAATTTATGTCTAATTTATAACTTAATCTTCTATAGTTTCTTGTTCTAGTATTAAACTTCTTCCCTCGATCCTTCATCTAATACAAAAATGATGCAAATGTTGGCCACACTATTATATCCAGTAAGCTTAGAAACTATAGCAAATAATAAGACAACAAAATAGTGCCTTCATGATGTATAATTGACTAAATTAGCTACATTAATTCTCAAGATTAAGTCATCAACTCATCATGGAATAAACAAAAAAACAAAGTTCATTTACTTCATATACTTCAATCTCATAGTTAACTGTAATAGAGAAGTCTTAAAGCAATAAACAGAGTAAATAACTGAAATGGACTATCAAACTCTAACAAAGGAAAATAGGTTCAATAGACAAAAGAATAAGGAATTCAATAACAGTAGCAGAGATGAAACAAAAATGATCAAACAAAAAGAACTCTCGGATGAGGAAGCTAGCAGTGGATTTCCTGCTTAGCTCAACTTTCTAGCATCGACTCTCACCTTTTACCTCTACTTTATTCCTCATGTGATTGATCTCTGTTATGTTTTTCTTCTTTTCTTTGCCTCTACTCTCTTTCTCTTTATTCTTTTCTTTGCCACCATCTCGCAATTTTTGACTCCTTTTTCAACCCCCTTTTTCTGCTCTTTTCTTTTCTATTTATCCGAGAGTTTAGGTTTAGGTTTTGTTTTAATCTCGCCATCACTTGCATGCTTGACACTTGATCATAAAAGTGAGCACAAGATAATTTCCACGCCCGTGATTATGGAAGTCATGGGCCTGAAACTTTAGTCACACCATTTTAATGCAAAATTTCTTTGTTTTTTCACAAAACAGTCTAATCAACATTCATGCAACATTCACGCCATTTTCATTCAATTCATTTCAAAATTGATTAAAACACAAGAATTTGTAACCAAAATCAAGATATAAAGGCTAGCAAACTTAATAGAAATTAGACACAATATGTATGACCGTGCATCGTGACCATACACTTTCCCTTGTCCATGCACTTTCACGATATCTAACAAATTTTGATTATGCACATTCTGATGCATGGCTGTGCAAGAGACTGTGCATCGACCAAAACCTAGAATTCCATATTAAAGCTACATTTAGGAGGTAAATGAGGGGAGAAAGTGACAGGCATCATTCTGAAGAGTGTAGAGGTGATTTGGAGCTTGAGGAGTGGGAGACATGGAGTTTTTATACACAGATCCATCAAAATGCAAGATTAGAATTCTACATCATCAGAATACTTAATAAAGAACAATCAGGGAGATTTAGAATTATGATTACGTTGTTTTTTATATACATGTATCTGATTTCATGTTTGTCGATGTATAACTAATTTTTTCTATTAGTATTTAGGCTAGATAAATGCTATTTGATACAGAAACAAGTTTTGATTATTTTGTGAAAGTAATTGCGTTGTTTGATTATTGAGATCTAATTATCTGTTTTATTATTGTTTATTAATGTGATTTATTAGAATTTAATATGATTTCATATGTAGCGATTGAGAAATCTTAGGTTTGAATAGATATATGATAATTGGAAAGAGTTTATTGCAAAATTAAAGATAGGATGACATAAATCTTCCAAATTAAGGTTAAACCTAATAGAGGGATTCATAATACAGCAACACAATTCTACAAAATTTAACCTGATTAATTCAGTTAAAAACCTTAGGATTAGTTGCTAGTAGACTCAAGGTCAGCTACTAGCCTATCTTAGAAGTCTCCACGATTTAATTAATTAACAACACAATTGCAGGACAAAAGATCAATTGGTTAAGGGTTTAGGGGGATTCGACGCCTAGTTATTAATTATTTGATATTGATAATAACTCAGTGATCCACCAAATCTTTGTTTAATTCGTCTTGCTTGTTTATTTTAATTGCTTAACCTTAGTTTTTTTAATTTAACCATAATCACTTCTTAGGCTAGATAATAGAATAACAGTAATTACTAGTACTCACCGTCCTCGTGGGATTGACTTATATTTGTTGGTACTAGCTACAGCTACATTATGCACTTGCGGTACTAATTATTGACTACTCACGTAAAAGATCAATCAAGTTTTTAACTTCATTATCGAGGATGGTGATATTAGGAACGCTTTAATTTTATTAATCTAGTCATTATTTTATTTTTATTTTGTTTAATTTTATTTGTTTTACTTTACGTTATTTAATTTTTTTAAGTTAGGTTATTTCCTTAGTTTAGGCTAGACTCTAACTTAGATTATGACCCGGAGTAACACTAAGAACTTACAAGATGTAGATCTTGAGATAGAGAGAACTGCAAGTAGGAATTGTCGTAGGACAAACTTGCTAGAGTTTGAGCTAGATTGTTGAATAGAGGAATTGGAAGGCCATATGAACATAGAAAAATCACATAATATGGCGAACCAACCATGAATGATGTTCGACTATGCTAGGCTAGACTTAACTAGTGTGAATCCAACACTGTGAGACCGAATGTGCAAAAAAATAATTTTTAGATCAAGCTAAGCATCATCCAGATGGTGTAACAGTCAGTCCAGTTTAGTGGACTCCGATATGAGGACCCCAATGTGCACATCTCTAACTTCTTAGAGATTTACAATACTTTTAAAATAAATGGAGCAAATGATGACACCATTAGACTGTGTCTATTTCATTTCTCCTTAAAAGGAAAAACTAAGCAGTGGCTTAACTCCATGCCATGTTTGTCACTTATCCACTAGGATCAAGTGGTGGAAAAATTGTCCTTAAAGTATTTTCCTCCTGCAAAGAATGTGAAGCTAAGGAACGACATATCGTCATACTCCCAAACTGAAGTTAAATCATTAGAAAACATATAGGAGAGATTCAAGGAGATGTTTTGACGATGCAAACATCATGGACTACCTATATGGATGCAATTCCAAACATTCTATAATATTATAAGTCAAAATACTAGGCAATCAATTGATGCAACAGTTGGAGGGATGGTAAACAATAAGACACTTGAAGTGACCTAAGAGTTGATCAAGGACATGGCTATGAACAACTATCAATGGTGCTCAGCTAGAGCGTGAACCACCAATAGGCCATCGAGAGTGTGTGAAGTAAACACGGTGATTCAATTGGCTAGTCAAGTGGAGGCCTTATGCAAAAAGATAGGCATAATCATTATGGCTCTACAAGTAAGAGTGATGCAATGTGAGGTATGTGTATTAGACCACCAAGGACAAGATTATCAATCAGGTCAACCCAAACACGTAGATTATTTGGAGAATGCTCTAAGAGCCCAAAATAATCCCTATTGTAATACGTACAATCTTAGATGGAGGAACCACCCAAACTTCTCATGGGATAACCAAGGCCAACAAAGGAACAACCCTCTACCTAGATTTCAAACACAAACATCACAACCAAGGAAACAGAGTATAGATGAGAGGATATTGGAATTTATTCAAGATTTAAAGGAAAAACATCAGCAAACAGATGCATCCATACTGAACTTAGAAATAATATTTGACTAACTAGCCAAATCATTAGCTGAGAGATCTAAAGGGAGTTTGCCAAACACAATTGAAACAAATCCCAAGGAAAGGATAATGGTAATCACTCGAGCCTCTAAAAAAAAGATCAAACAAGAAGAAGAAGAAAAAAAGAAAAGGGCTATTGAATGCTTCATGTAGATTAAATATGATCTAAAGAGAGTCAAGGATTATGAACCAGCAATTCCATATCCTATTCTAACACAGAGGTAGTCGGAACAATCAGAGTTAAACTAGATCCTTGATGTAATAAATCAACTGAAATCATGACTTGCTTTTGCTGAATCTGTAAAATAGAGGTTATTAAATAGATAAGAGCCTAAGAACTTCGAGAATGAAGTGTCACATTACCATAGAAACAAGCTGACTAAGGGAATTTTTATATTTCTTATACTATTGGTAATGTCAAAGTGGATAAGGCTTTTGCAAACTTAGGAGCCGTCATAAATATGAGGCCTTACACTTTATGCAAGAAGATGGAATTAGGTGAACTAACACCAACTAGGATGTGTGTACAAATGGCTAGTAGATTACTCCACCACCTTAGGGCCATAATTAGGGATATACCTATCAAAGTTGACAAATTCACCTTCCCTACTAATTTGACCATCTTGGATATAGATGAAGGTTTGGAAATAGCCATTCATCATGGACGACCATTCTTAGCTACTGCCAAGTCTCTTATAGATGTTGATGGAGGCAAGTTAACTTTGCAAGTAGGGGACGAGAGGGTTACCTTTAAATTCTCTGATGGTAAGAAAAATCCTCTGAAATTTTTAGACACTATTCAGATATAAAAATCTTCTGAAGTTTTATAGGACTCCACTCGCAAGGGTCCACCTGAGAAGTCATAAATTCAAAAGAGTAAACCGAAGAAGAAAGGGGTAGAAAGCATATAAAGGTAGCTTATTCACAAGTTATGAACCCTGTGGTTAAGCTATAATCACATGATCCAATTGAGCCACCTTGAGCAGAAGAGTACGTCGAGCTAACAACGGTAAAAAAATTGTTGTATGGGAGGCAATCTATGATTTAAATATTATTTTTTTGTTTTTGTTTTAAATTTTATTTTTGAGTGTTTTATGATACAAATTAAACATCTTGGAGAAATCATGAATTTGAATGTGCAAAATTGCAAAGTCTATCAAAAATTGAAGTACATAATGTAATGTATGGCTGTGCACATGACCGTGCACTTTCACGATTCACATTAAAAACCACTAATTCCTCATATTTTCACTTGTTATTTCTCTCTTCTCATCATCGACGTTGCCCTTCAACCTCCCCAACCTATATTTTACATTTTCATCTACTTGAATGACATCCAGGTAAGTTTTCATATCGTTTTAACTTGTTTATGCCTTATTTCTTAGATGTTTGGCCAGTATTCATGGATTTTACTATGAAAAATGGCAAGTTCTTCATTTCAAAATTTTTGGAGAATTTGTGTTAGTTTATGCTTAAGGGTTGAATTTGATCTTCACACAATTTTTTATCATCTGATTTGAGTCAATGTATATGAATGGGGTTTAAATTAAACTTTAATTTTGAACTTTTCGATTTTTTCATCTTATGTATTTTAAATTGCGATGTTTTTGCGTCGAATTAGGTTAATTAGTCAATTCTGACGTTGATTAAGAATATACTTGTGTTTAATTTCATCGATGTCATGATTAATTGCATCAATTTTGTGTAATTTTGTATTTCAAGTTTTCAATTTCAACGTTAGGGTTAGAATTGTCTTTTAACAGTTAAGACTTGAAAAATGTTTAATTTTAATTTTAAGATTAACCAATCATCAAGTGATTTTTAATCAATGTTGCTTAAATGTTTATGTCTTTATTTGTTTTAATTTTGAAATCTTTTTATTGTTTAGTTTTTTTTCATTAGTTGGTTTTCGCAATTAGTACGTTTTGAGTATAATTGAAATTAAGTGTGGGGAAAATTATGTCTTAGAGATCGATAAGTTACTTTCCTCATACTTGGTTTTAAACGTTTCAGGTAAAATGCCATGCACACAGTGAGAGAAAGAGACTCTGAGAAAGGAGCATCGAGGTGACTCTTCTACACCAGGTCAGCCCCTACAAAGGCCACATATGCTTGTATTCAATGTTAGGGCTCAAAAAGAGTAGTATTAAAGACTTAAGGATAAGAAATTTGAAGTCCATCGGTATATTGACTGTAAGACCTTTGAGCAGGTTGGGTTAGCCTAACCAGTAAGGAAGCTAGTGTTAGTAGGAGCATGGTCTCAATTTTTTGAAATCATGGAACCATCTTATACAGATTTGACTATCGAGGTCCTCTCCACATTTTCTGTGTAGAAGGGATGTTATAATAGGGACTGCCTTAATATGGTTCAATTCTGAATGATGGGGAAATGACATCAAATGAGTATTATCTAATTCTCCATCACTATGGGATTATACGATTGAGACCATGTGGAGACACTACAATACCAAGACTTACGAATAGATTTGCCATGCAAGTTGCCTCTATGACACTTTTGGAGCAGGCTTAGCACAGAGGAAGACTACAACCAATGCATGTTAAAGGCTTCGACATTGCACAGTACATCACTCAGGTATATATATGGTATTCTGAGTCATACATTAAGTAATCGAGGTGATGGCTGGGGAGTCGTCGATAATATGGATTTCTTCTACCTTAAAAGCATGAGCAATCGGATGCCGATACACTTGGGACATGCTCTTGTCTAGTTTATCTGGCTATAAAGTGAAGATAAGAAGGTCGATACAATAATTGTTGGACCATACATGACAAGGTTAGCACAAGGGTTGGGAATTTTTTATCAGCTACCACCGATGTTAGAGATAACAACTATGGAGACACTTAATTTGACTATAATGCATCATATGCATATGGTTTGTCACCATTGGGGACTTAATGGGATACGTGTACCAAATTGTAGGGGAGCTTCATGAGCCATCGGTATGGGGAGGACTTTGGAGGAATACCTAGGGCCTTAGGCCTCACCATTACAAACAAGAGGATGAGTATTAGAGGAGTTTCATACAGACCAGTAGACTATAGCTTAACTTAAGAGACAGGAAGCAGAACTTGTAGAACAGATGAGCAGGTTCGAGACTTCATCAGATCGAATGAGAGAGTTTATGGAATCAATAGGGAGCCATCTTGGCATTGTTTTTCCGATTCTACCATCTCGCAAGGGAAACACATCTACAGCTCATCTATGTGGCTAGAATCATCATCGAGAGAACCCACCCTTGTCAGATCAACTAGGATCACTTGATGCATAGGATGTTTTAATTTGAATCATTTTTCTTTCCATTTATCTTTTGTGTTTGTTTTTATGTTCTTTTCATTAATTAGTTTGTCCTTTTGAATCATTACACTTAATGATGTTTCTGTTATTATCTTCTTTAATGTTATTTTTATTTCATTTATTTCTTTTTATCTTATCTTTTTCTTTTATTTTTGCAAGGATAAGTTAACATTGGATGGATCAAATTTAGAAATCGTCACAACTAGAAAAGTATCAAACAACCCTCGCACTTGCATATTTACTTATATTATTTACATTGAGGACAATGTACAATTTTAAGTTTGGGGACAGGTTTACTAAATTTTAAATTGATTTCTTCAAGTTTATTATAATCCTAATTGAGATAGGTCCATCAATACTATTTTTTATTGTTGAATATTGACTTGAATTGATGTGCCAAAGGAAGGTGGTTAGAATGAAATTAGTTTTTTAAGTCATATTTTATGTAATCATTGAAATTTTTAAGTTGAATGAAATTGCATTTTATTTACACACACATATACCCATTCTTTTTCGTGAGCTTTTAAGCCTAAAGAGCAATTTTTTCAAAATTTTTAACGCTTTTATTATTCTTTCACGTGTGTATTGTCATTGCTTAGTAGGATAACTATAGAATTTGCGTATATTGTGCATGTTGAGACCATATTTTTTAAATTAGAAGCATTGACTTGATAAAGGAACTTATATTCACTAGTTTGTTTTAGCTTGTTTCTTTGAAATCACCATACCCTTAAAGTTACCTTTAAGAAAAACCAAGTTGAATCTTAGCCTTTTCATTAGTTTTACCCATATATTAACCTTTATCCTATTTTTCTTTTAAGACCTGCTTATGGTTTTGAACCTTGATGGTTATTTACTTTATTTATTTTTTAGATTTCAAATGCGTGAAAGGTCCAGTATTTGTTGAAATGTGGTACTGATTGGAATATTGGAAAAAAAATTAATAAATGAATAAATATATAGTACCAATAGATTTGTGATGAAAAGACCTATGTGTTTTTGTAAACAAGTCTTGTAATATTTCTTTGAGTAAACTTCCTTCACTTAATTCTTTTTATTATCCTATTCATATCGTACATAAGCCCCTTTACAACCTACACAAAGACCTTTTGGTTTGGTTTCTAATTTTTACATAAAATGGTGGAGATGTGATTTTATTGCAAGCTTATGGTAATAATTTTACTATAAATTGATTGAGAGTTTTAATGCTTTTCACCCTAAACACTTGACAGTGTGTTGAGTGAAATATTGGTGAGGGTGTAAAGGGATATGCTTTTGATTTCAATACAATAGTTGATGTGATTAATATTACTTAAGAAATTAATTTTAGGATAACTTGATTCTAATTGTATGCTAATTTAATTCAACATGATATGATGATGTATACTATAAATGGATAGGTTGAAATTGACGATGGATTGATGTTATAAAACTTCTAATTTTGATTATGGTAAGCTCGAGGACAAGTAAAAACTTAAATGTGGGGATATTTAATAGATGCAAAATTGACTATACTTTTACACCCATATTTGATGTATTTTGCTTGATATTTTATGCTTTTTTAATGTGTTTCAAGTATGTTTACAGCTGATAATTACCTTCATGGACTTAAAGGAGAGGAATTCAGACAAAAGCACAACATAAAATAAAAATTGACATATTTGAAGAAATACAATCATATCCAATCATAAATGTCATTGCACTTTAGAATTCATACATACATTGTACAACAGTTAAGAAATACAATTCTTAATGCAATATAACTAAAAACATGTGCAGATACAACTTATCCTGATCCCTAACTCATATCCGATTGCAGTAGCTATACACCAATTAGTCTGACTAGATCTCCTTTGAGCCTGAACATCAACAATGTAGTTTTAGTGAGTTTTACAAACTCAATGAGTGAATCATCCTCGATATGCTCACTCATATAAGAACACATACATCACATATTCAACCAAATTCACAATATACCACATCTCAAATATACATCATGAACTTCACACATTTCATATACTCATTTCATAATAATCCAATCATTTTCTCAATCATTTATAATGTCATAATTCATTAATTCACTGCAATCTTTCACATAATGCATGTATGTATATAAATGCAAATGCATGTATGACTCATTCATTTTTATTTTGTTATGACTAAGTGCCTTTTTAACTATCTTATATCGGTTGCAGATACCGGGCTCATTAATAACTGTCTCATACCTATTGAGAATACCGGGCTCATTAAATATTGAGCCTGTGGCTTTTTTATGTGCATCTCTGAGCTTTAAGCTCTTTTTCACTGGTCACTTCGTTCATAACTCCTTTATCTGATCATGCATATCAATATAAAGAAGCGCATCATTTCTCATTATATGCAATCAATCACTTTCATTCATTACACATAGTCATTTTCACATTTTCATCATATTTAAGTCCGACACTCAACAATTTGTTGAGTACACATATTTCTTTCAGATTCACATTCAATTATGAAACACTTCCAATACCATCTCAATTATCAAACTCCTCGAATCATCAATATCTGGAATTATCACATTCACATCAATAACAATTCAATGACTGGAATTTAAACATAAATAAAACAATCCTAATAAGAAACATCTAGGTTGACTCACAATACGCTCCAGATAGCTATTGCCTTAACGACCCAATAATGTATAGATGTTGGCATTTGACTTGCGCTTCCAAATCATGCAATACACACATTTATTCACATTACTAAGTTGATCATTCATATCAGTATTCAATCATGCACACACACACACACACACACACACACACACACACACACACACACACACACACACACACATATATATATGTCATGATCAATGCATGCTCAATTGACTTTCCTGGGTATGTATCCTTAATTCAAGTCATGATCATTCAAACCTTATAACTTGTATATTTCAAGTTTACACTTAGGTTTATACCTCAAGTAAACTTGATTATTCTAAACTTATCAATCATATTATCACCAATTCTTTTCTAGCATTACATAATCACACAATATCCTAATTTTCATTCATTTATACCTAATACACCTTTCTCATATTCTTTGGATCACAATTGTATTCTTTAGAATACCTCCATTCCTATATCATTCATAAATTTCCAGATTTTAAACACATTGATATCAATAATCATTTCTTAAGTTATAACCTCAATTAACAACTTAAGCATATCAAACACTTTAACCAACTTATCCAACTTCAAACTAGGTTCATTTTAACCCTCAATCAAGTCTAAATGTACCAAAAAAATGTAACTTATCATTAGTTGGTCCAAAGATCACATAAAAGAGAACATTTCACATCCAATGTCTTTGCCACAATCGTGGAGGCCTTCCTACCATCGTGGTTATGCCATTTAAAAATTTCCAGCCAATTTCTTCCATGTTTTCCATATTTTTAACTCTTTCTTACCAAACTCAAAACATCTTATGCATAGTTCATCATTTCCACTTCATTTCCTCATCATTTTCATGTCAATTCTATCTCAAAATCATCTATACTACAACTTATAAGCTATGGCTTATCATTTGTACAAAAACAGAGCATGAATATATCCATTTCTTCATCAATGTTCCAACACTCATTTGACACCATTTTCATTATCAATCCTTCCCTAAACAATCATCATAAACATTTCTATTAAAACAAACCATAAAGAACCCCATGCTACTTGATTAGCTCAAAAACTCTTTAAATCCTCAAGTAACCTTAGCCTCCAAGCTTACACGATCATCAACATTTCAAGGTAGAATAGGTTGGGTTCTTCATCAACAAGGTGAAGACAATGAAATCTTAGAGTGGCAAAGTGAAGGATGATAGCAAAACTCACGTTGTGAGTGTGGGTTGTTAATGTCGTGAATGGAGATAAGAAAGAAGAAGATGAAAGCATGTAATCAAAGTACAAAATTAAAGATGGTCTTTAATGTTTGAGTATATTATGAGATGGGCTAAATATGTGGTAAGTAAATGCTTGGTGAGTGTCATGACACTTGTCAAATGAAGAGCTAAGCAAAAATGTCTTTTACTTATGCTACCACATAGCTCTTAATAACTACTCCATTTATCTCTCAATCTTATGTCAATTTTCACTTAATTATCTAAGCCATTAATCACTAAAATCTAATGCCACATGTCACTTAATTCTATTTCCATGTGTCACTTATTTCTATTTGACATTTTTCTTGCTATTTGACATTTTTCCTAGTCCAAAAATACACATAAATTTATAAATCTCCCAATTGTGACATATAAATTCCAAATTGCTAATTATAATCCATCAATTTTATCATTAGGAAACCAGCGTACAAGGTATTGAAAATTCACATTCATATCACATTCATTATGCGTAGTCATTTATCAGATTCATCTTAGTTTCATACCTAGGAATATGTCACTTGAGTGCAATTTGTCCAATTCATAATTCATGTGTGTATGCTAATATTATGCATTTGAACACAATTATAATAATCATGTCATAGACGTACCAATTTCGTTCTATATGATGCCACTCATGTGACTCAATAGTCTGACACTTTAAATGTTTCAACAATTTGAGAGATGGGATACTACAACAATTAGGTAGCCAATAAAAGATTCACCACTCCTGATAGAAGGAGATGATACTGCCTCTTGTTGGGGTCATTACTTAGGAGTCTCTGGCCAGAGTAATTATGTGTCATGAAGAGAGTCTTTAATGACACATAGAGTAATGAGATCCCTAAGACAAGAACTAGCATCACTTGGATTGGATCTGACATAGTCAATCTAGTGGGAGTTGACACATAGCCCACACTCTGAACCAAGTGGGGTATAGGATGGTGAAGGGAAGAATTGCACAGTAATTGACTATGAAAAGGTTCGTAATTCGAATAATTGACTATCGAAGAGTTTGAGTGTTAATCTACTTACATTCCAGTAAATTGGAATCATGAAACCCTTCATGATTTTCTTAGATTAAGAGTCAATTTAAGTGATCAAAATTACTGGGAACCTAAGGGTCACACACATAAAAAATTGGATGAAAAATAAAGTGTGCATGGCACAGGTGATACATAAGTGAGTTTTTCACTTATGTACACATGAATTTTTAGCCATAAAACATACTTAATAGAGAGATTAAGGGTCTAGAAGTAGAGAGGAGTGATCTTGAGATTTATTCATGCAATCTTAAGCAATTGTTGTATGAGATTAGTTGCATGAAACTTGGTCTTAATCTAACTCTCACTAGAGCTTCTACTTCAACTCATCTTCTTTGGTGCTCTAACTACCCTTACACACTAATTTTCCTTCATCTTTGCATGCTCTCTAGAGCCCAAGGAAGGTGTTTGATCATTGCTACAACCCTAACAAGGAGAAGATTCAAGAAAGGAAGAGTATTTTAAGGTACATATTCTATAATTTTATATTCTTATAATATGCTTATACATGCACATAGATTCCGGATTTTTTGGGGATGTTGTGGGGTTGGAATTTTGATTCCGACACTTCCACTGCCTTTCCATTTATGTGATGCATGGATCCATGGCTCTTCAATAGTGGTATTAGAGCAATTTATGAATGTATAAGGTGATCTATTGAACATGTGCAAACTGTTTGCTGGGTTATGACTAACATGCATATTGATTTCAAAAAATTTGTATAAATTTTAGAAAAATGATTTTTCTGATTTTCTTTCAAAGAAATGTTTATAAGATGTTATATTGTGTTTTTTTCAAAGGAAATTTGAATTTAATGTCATTTTCTATTTTATTACAAATTAATCTACAGTTTGTTCATATGTTAGTTTCTGGGAATTTTCGGAAATAAAATGTATATGTGGATTTTGAAAATTTTGTAATAATTCTAGAAAATTTTTTTCTAATTTTCTTTCACAAAAATGTTTAAAAGGTGTTATGTCACGTTTTGTCAAAGAAAAATTGAAACTAAATGTCATTTTCTATTTTATTACAATTTTAGTTTCATCCCAATGCATGTATGAAGTTCTGGAAAATTCTGGAAATCTGATGAACATACATGCTTGTAAATTCCAGAATAATTTTATAAAATTTTTTATGAATTTTCTTCTTGAACATGTACATATGATGTTGTCACGTGTATGAGATGCGTGACACTTGTTTTTGAAGTGATTGATTATTTATTCTCGATTTTACATGCATGCTAGTGGTGTATGACAAGTGTTGGTGGACATATAATGTGCTGGCAAATTCCACTTATTTTATAATGAATTCCTATGAATTAGATTCTAGAATTTTTTATTAGGTGCATTTAGAATGTGTATATAACTCTGGAATTTTTCCATAATTAATTGAACTTGATTCAATTAATAGATCAAGTTAAAGTCAACACTAGACAACTTTTTTGAAAGTTCAAGGGGCTGACTTGTTTGATGGCTATGTGTATGTATTTCGATTATAATACCTTGAAATTATTCTTATGAGATAAGAAATGTATTATTTTGATGCTAGTAGCATGATAAGTGCATGTGCTTAAAATTAAGCTTCTGAAAAATTTCCAGACATCGAATTAGTCTCTTTAGTGCCTATTAGGTTAACTCATTTATCTTGATAATTTTGGTTGTCAAGATATTTTTTGGCTTATGCAGAAATTGTCTTGATAAATTTAAGATGACCTAGGGATGTTTTAGATGATTAATTTTTGTTCAAAAATATTGAAAACCCTAGGAATTGATTTAGAATTAATCAAAGTAGAGCATAGCATTTCTAGTGTGACTAGAAAAAGGCATGTGTACTAGAATTAAATTGTTTAATTTGGACATCAAAATAATTGAATTTTAGGGTTCCTAATCGAATCACATTTATAATTCAAATTAGCCGAGTCTAACACTAGTACCCAATTCAGTTCAAGAGTTGAATCGAATCACAAACTTTAGATGCATAGTCAAGTCACACCCTAAATTAAACCTCCTTTGTGTGATACATGCATTAAATGTATTTTAATGGTGGTTATGGACATAGGCTCAATTTAATTGAGTTGTCCATAATTTGAATATATATATGTGACATATGTATAATATCATCCAAGTATTGATGAGACCTAAGAATAAGTCCCTTAACCAAAATATTAGGACTTACGCCTTCTAATGATATAGCAAGAACCATAATTCTTTTAGTGTTAGGTTGTTGGGCAAACTCAAGCCCACACTACGCGAATATGTTGAAACTATGGAAATTAGATTTCCTAATTAATAGGTTAGTCCTAACTGGAAGCGTTGATTTGTTGCACAAACCTAAGGTCAACATGGATAGAGGCAGAGTTGGGTAGTATATATAGGATGTATATGCATCAAGAGTTGATAACCCAAAAAGTGTGCTAAATCAACAGTTAATGGCACATAACTGGATGCAATTGGTATGATTGATAACTACCGATTGACCTAAGGTGGCTTGTAGGACAAACTCAAGGTCATTCTTAGTGATATTAGATATTGACCTATTAGGAAAATTATAATT
The DNA here is from genome assembly GCA_027123815.1 of Erythroxylum minutifolium. Lineage (NCBI taxonomy): Eukaryota > Viridiplantae > Streptophyta > Magnoliopsida > Malpighiales > Erythroxylaceae > Erythroxylum > Erythroxylum minutifolium. Next base: position 5,945,186 of record JAOTJB010000007.1, on the reverse strand, counting down.
TTCCTCTGATTCGTAGTGAAGGCTATGGATTTGGATAAAATATTGGGATCCATAATGCATTTGATTAAAGTCCTTATCGATATGCATTTATGTACATTCCAACACTTTCTGTCATTCTTTTAGGTTATTGAATCGCTGTGATGTCTTTGTTTAGTGTGAACTTACGCTCTCTACTTGACTCTAACAAACTTATGGGACCAAACTTCTTAGTTTGGCTATGGAATTTAAGAATTGTTCTCAAATATGAGAAACTAGGATATGTCCTAGATGAGCCACTTCTCGATCCCCCTACTGTCGATGTTTCTGATGAGGATCAAAAAGCTTACAAGAAGTTACTAGGTGATAGTGAGTTAGCTAGCCGTATTATGTTGATCTATACGTCACCAGAGCTGCAAAAATAGCATGAGGCTATAGATGCTCATACCATAGTCTACCATCTAAGGGAACTATTTGATGAGTAAGCTCAGTCTGAAAGATCCTCGAGGTTGCTTTTTTGCTTTAAGATGGATGAGGGATCATCTCCAGCGTAGTACGCACTGAAGATGAATGGATACATTGAGAGTTTAGCGAGTTTGGGTTTCATAATGGATTATGAATTAAGTATAGACTTAATTCTTACTGGTTTGACTAATAGTTATTCATAATTTGTGCTTAACTATCGGATAAACTAAATATCTACTTCGATACCTGAGCTGATTAATCTACTCAAAACAACTGAACAAATTGTCAAGAAGGACAATAAGGCTATGATGCTGGTGGATTATACTTCTGGTTCTCGCAAAAGGAACCAAAAGAAGAAGAAGTCTGAGAAACTAGTGGGAGGTATAGCTAAAAAGAAAACAAAAGACAATGCACCATAGGGAATATGCTTTCATTACAACAAGGAAAGGCATTAGAAAAGGAACTGTAGAAGAAGGCATTAGATGCTCCACTGTCTACTTCAGGTGTGTTATTTTTCATTGAGGTTAATACTATTTCTGATGATAACATTTGGGTATTAGATACCGGATGTGGCTCATACATATGTGCTGATATACAGGCTCTCAAGGATAGTAGACCGCTCAAGAAGGGAGAGATGGACCTATGTGTGGGAAATGGAGCAAGAGTTGATGCATTAGTCGTAAGAACCTATGTTTGTATCTTCCTAGTGGACTAGAGTTAATTTTGGATAATTACTATTATGTACCCGTTGTGATAAAGAACATTGTATCTATTTCATGTCTTAATAAAATGGGATTTCATTTAACTTTTTCAAGCAATGGTTGTTCAATTAAGTTGAATGAAATGTTGTATGGTACTGCTATATTGTGTAATGATATTTACATATTAGATATGTGCAATCCAAATATCAATGACAATAAAAGACAAAAAATGGGATAACTTAAAATCATCTTACTTATGGCATTGTCAACTTGGCCATATAAGTGAGAGACGCATGGCTAAGCTACACAGGAGTGGTAGCTTAAGGTCATCTGATTATAAATCATATGACACGTGAATCTTGCTTGTTAGGTAAGACTACTAAATTACCTTTTAAAGGAAAGGGTAAACGTGTGAATGGGTTATTATACCTAATACATTCTAATGTATGTTGTCTGATATCTATTTATGCCAGAGGTGGTTTTACGTACTGCATTACCTTCATTGGTGATTATTCACGATATAGATATGTGTATCTAGTGAGATACAAGTTGAAGCATTTAAAATGTTCGAACAATTTAGACATGAAGTAGAGAAACAGCTCTGTAAAAGTGTCAAGAAACTTCAATCAGATTAAGGTAGTGAATACTTGAACGAGGAGTTTCTAAGTTATCTAAGGGATAACGGGATTGTATCCCAATGGACTCCACCTTACACACCGCAACATAATGACGTGGTTGAAAGGAGAAACTGAATGCACTCGAGACTGCTATTTATGTTATAAACAGAGTCCCTTCAAAAGCAGTTGATGTTACTCCATATGAGATATGGACTAACAGAAACCCTATCTTTCTCATATGAAAGTTTGGGGTTATTCGACTTATGTAAAGCGAATTTAATCAGACAAATTTGAAGCAAAATATGATAAATGTCTGTTTGTAGGATATCCTAAGGAAACAATTAGATGTCAATTCTACAATGCTTTAGAGTAAAAAGTGTTTGTCTAAAGCATGTTAGCTTTTAAGAGAAAGAGTTTCTTCTAAAAGAAAAAAGTGGGGGCAAAGTTGAACTTGTTGAAGTTCATGATGCTCAAGCAGATGTAAATCAACTGCCTAAACCTGAGATTGTTATTTATGGAGATGAGACAATAGTTAAACCTTCTAAGACACAAAATGCTTGTAGGTCAAGTAGGATATATAATGTTCCACAGAGATATGGATTTCTCATAACTGAACATAATGATGTGTTGCTCATAGAAGACGATGAGCCTACAATCTATGAAGAGGCTCTGAAGAGTTCAAAATCTGAAAAATGGTTTCAAGCCATGAAGTCTGAAATGGGTTCCATGTTTGAAAACTAAGTTTGGACTTTGGTTGACCCATTCGAAAGGATAAAACCCATAATATGCAAGTGGATTTTCAAGAAAAAAATTGACATGAATGGTAATGTGATTACCTATAAAGTGAGGCCAGTCGCTAAAGGTTATCGTCAAAGACAAGGAGTTGACTAGGATGACACATTTAGCCCCGTAGCCATGCTTAAATCCATTATAATACTCCTAACCATTGCTGCTCATTATGATTACGAGATACGACAAATAGATGTGAAGACGACTTTCCTGAATGGAAAACTAGCTGAGGATGTGTATATGATACAACCTAAGGGCTTCATATCTAATGATGGCAAAAAAGTATGCAAGCTCCAAATTTTCATTTATGGATTGAAGCAAGCATATAGGAGTTGGAACATCTGATTTGATGTGACAATCAAAGAGTTTGATTTCTCACAAAATCTGGATGAACCTTATATGTACAAGAAGGTTAATGGGAGCACAATCATATTCCTTGTGTTATATATGGATGACATATTACTAATAGGAAATGATGTCTCAAGTTTGCAATCTATCAAATTTTGGTTGTACCAGAATTTCTCCATGAAGGACTTTAGAGAAGCAACTTATATATTGGGAATAAAGATCTATAGAGATAGATCAGGGAAGTTGCTAGCTCTTTTATAGTCTACATACATAGATAAAGTACTAAAGAGGTTAGTTAGGAGACTCATCTCTCTCAGACTAGACTAGATGTAGCATATGCAGTTAGTTTGGTGAGTCAGTATATGCATGATCCACGAGAACCACACTTATCGATTGTATTCCTCTTTTTGCAATATCTAAAGTCTACACTAGGAAAAGACTTTTTGTTCACTAACAATGTTCACCTTAAGATAGAAGCATTTACATATGCTGATTGGGCTGGATATTCAGATGATAGGAGGTTAACCAATTGCTAGATCGAGTGCAGAAGCTGAATATAGGGTTATGGCACAAAGTGTGTGCAAACTCTTGTAGGTAAGAAAACTGATGAATGAATATTTACAACCGACAAAGGGAGAAAGTTTATCTCTCTATTTTGATAACAAAGCTACCATTAGTATAGCTCACAATCTTGCTCAGCATGACAGAATAAAATGCATAGAAATTGACCGACATTTCGTAAAGAGAAACTTGTGAATGACTCTTTACACTTATCCCATGTGAGTCTAATGAACAATTAACAGATGTATTCACCAAAGGACTCTACAATATATAGTTTCATAATCTTATTTGCAAGTTGAGCATGTGTGATATCTATGCACTAATTTGATCGAGAGTGTTGACTAGAGTTCTTACTATAGTTATTATAATTTATTGTACTTCCTATTATACATTTAGGAATTGATAGCTATAGTAAATTTTCCTTATTTCTTCTAATTTCTTCCTGTAATTGAGAGATTTGATAGCTAGAATAGTTTCTTAAATAGTCTTAAGCCTTATATATATAAACCATAGGTAATAGAAAACTTTTGGGCCTTGTTTAGTTGGCATAGATTTTTGCTTGGGAAAATAATCTTTTTCCTAAAATTTATATTATCATGTTTGGTTCATTTTTTTGAATAGTTAAAAAAATAAAAACTTTCCTAATCTAGGGAAAATAGTAGCACTTTACTTGGATTCTAAATCTCATCACCCTCTTGATATTTAGATTACTTTCCTAAGAAATTTAATCTGAAAAATATGCTAGTCAATTTAGATCTTCATTCTCTCTCAACTCTACGACAAATCTTTTATAAAACCCTACTTCTTCTTCAACTATTCTTTTTGTTCTCCCGTTAGCAGAATTTTGGATATTTTTGCTCAGAAGTTTCAATCGACAATCTTCAGGTTCACTTCCCCTTCCTTGAGAAAAGAGTCCAACATAGTATTATACATATTAATAGTACGCTTAATACCGTATTCACCCATTATTCTATAAACTTCTCTAGCTTTCACGCAGGGGGTCATGGAATAGAGAGGTTACCAAATGAAGTGGTGATGCATGTTGTTGCATTTAGAGCGAGCTAAGAGAAAAGCTCTCAAGAACAAAAATTGTTGATGAGGATCAGACATGTGGGTTTAGAAAAGGTGACAGTGGGGTCGTGGCGGCGTCGTTGAAGGGTTTTGGATGGTCGTGGTGGTGATGGCAAATTCGAGAGCAGATTTTATATGACAGAATGAAAAAGCTAAAAGTGGAAATGGAGATTGTGCAAAGCAGACTCAAAGAGTAACCTTGAGCCGCCTGAACCCAAACAAAAGTTGAAATCGGATTGAACATAACGATTTCAACTTTTATTCGGTTTGTAGGGATATAATTAGAAACACAAGTCAAATTAAATTACATTCCATAAAATAATGTTGTATACCAAATACTATAATAAGAATTCACCCAACTTTATTTCTAGAATTCTTATAAGTATCCAAACATGTGAATATTTTTACTTTTCATATATTTATTTTCCAAATAATCAAATTCTAAATTCACTTTTCTTTTCTGCCAATCAAACAGGACTTTAGTTTCTCCTTGATTTATTTTCTTCATATATCAATATTTCGAGTAAATGAGAACAGAGAGCGTGAAAATGTTGCAGCCTTGCCTGTACAGAGAAGTACTGCAAACAAGACGCACTAGAATGCCACCATATAATGAGGCAACTTCGTGATCAAAATTTTACCTAATCAGTAAACACACTATTCCCGTA